>JAEQML010083362.1:0-10493 GCA_016904865.1 Pissodes strobi | reverse complement strand
GCGAACGCGAATCAGTGGCGATGCCGTGCGACTATATTAACTTTTCGTACGGCATCGCCAGCGCTTCGCGTTCGCGTCGCCTGCAAATCGCTCACCTAGGACTTGGCGCGCATCGCTCACCTAGGACTTGGCGTCATACATTCAGCCAACGTCGTCGCGTCGCGTGCATTATTTGGCCGTCGGGAACGGTTATAGACCGGCGCGTGACGCAACCTAGTCGTTTCCGTGTCAAGAAAATACCACTAGGAACGTAGCGAAAAATTATCGTGTATTTCACTGTGAAACCACTAGGAATCAAAGGGTTAACTTATATTATGTATTATAATATGTCCTATATTATAAAATATTATCGTTTTACTTTGTTTTAAGTGTCATTTGTTTTCACTTTCGGTTGAGACAAATAAATTATTGAAATGCTATAATAATTTTTTTATTACGCATGCATCATAATCAACGATTATCGCACGCTGCAGCGTGCTTGAAATGATGTTTATGATGCGCCTACTTTTTTAAAGGTTGCTATAGAAACATTTGATCATGTCAAATATGACAGATTAATATATTAGTCAATATATCCCTTAAGTTTAATATTTAATACATTTTTGAGACTATGATGCATTCGTAATAAAAAATAGCGTATGATATACGTGTATAAGATGCCTTTAAAGCCCTTGCGACTTACAAAACACTCCGCTGCGCGTCGTGTTTTGAAATATGTCGCGCGTGCTTTAAAGGCCCTCTTATACACTTATATCATAATATACTATTAATCTTATTATTTAGGGTTTCTTGTGGTAAGAAGTTCAAGCTTGGAAGGGAAAAATGGAATCGCAGGTTGACAATACTGATTCTTATCTTGGCGCATATCTGATGAACTAAACGATCGATTAAATGTTTTATAGCTTTTTGAAGCTTTTAATTAGGTTCTGTAATTAAATAGATTCACAAAGAGTGTGAGAATATTTGCTTTATTCAAGTTTATTTATGCATTCCTTTTTCCTTCGAAAGTCCATGAAATAAACGAAGTTGTCGGAACATTAATCTAATTTCAAATTATAAATTCCAACAGATTGGTTTGTAAATAATTTCAAAATAAATTCATTATTAATTAATGCATAATATATACGTGAGGCAGTTCGGTTAGCACGATAAATAAATACGTATATGCACGAAATTGATTTTGTTCGGCTTATAAACTCATAATGATTTGGACTTTTTAAATCATCGTGAAACACGAGGCTCCATTTGATAGTCGTTTCCCAAATTATATTATTATTTTCAAAAAACTACATAAAAACGTTATAGGTATACTGTCTAAACTCTAAACTGATCAGCAAAAGGTTTTTACTCTTATTGTTTTAAACCTGTATAGCTCGAAAGCTGCTTAATCGATTTGAATACAATTTTTGGATCTTAGAACATAGGTTTGCACAATTTTATTATTGTTACTACCAACTATAATTTAATTTAATTGCCGATTTTTTATTTGGCAATTGAGGTTTAATCCATTAGTTATATGTCAAGAAGAGTTTAATGTCAGAGTATAGTAGTTCTATGAACATTCCTAAAAATTGCTTCATTGACAACGCCGGACTTTGCTGTTCATAATTGATTTAGATACTTTAAATTAATTGCATGCTGGATTGGCAGGTGTCACCAGTGGTGTACGGACTATTGCGAAATTTAATTTACTTTATTGCTAATTTAAAAGTTGTTGACAGTTATTGAAGTTTAGAGCATTGCGGCCGTCTAATTTGTTTTAACAGTGAGCCCTTTTGAGCAACCGTTTAATATCCTAGTGTTGGTTAGTTTTTATGATTATTTATATTTATTTCAGGGGTAACCAGGTATCAATAATATCTATAATTAAATTTGTAAAAAACTGAGGTTTATTAATAAAAGAACACAATCCAGTTATTACTTGCGCATAATTTAAAAGGTACGATTTTCTTACTTCTGGAAATCTAATTAACCGATTGGGACACCCAGATTTATTTTTTTATATAGAATCGTTCAATCAAACGTATAGGTACGGTAGACGCCGCACTAGATAGTACTTTAAGAGATACATTTTATATTTTTTTGCATATTATATTTGTTATTATTTTGAAAACTACACGTTTTCTTTTTTATATCAAAAAATCAACATCTTAGAATAATATATTTTATTCACAACAAACTAAGCACAATTTGTATAAAAAATAGAAATAAACTATGATCCTATAGTTGGCATTAAAAATAATGTCTCAGTAGTTGGCATTTAAATACGCCAATAGATGACATTCTTGCAAACGTGAAACATTATCCATCAACATCCAAAGATTTATTAAACTCATATTCGAGTCTGTTTCCGCTTACGATCATTTTAGGGAAATACAGCTTTTAATAATTTTATTTTTTGAATCACACTTTCATCTTTTTCATTCAAATCAGAATAAATTTCATCATCCCCGCAGTCCTCGGATGGCATCCAATCTTCATCGGAAGATGTCTCTCACCCTGAAAATTCACTACGTTTTCTCTTCTTGGATGCTTGATTACTTTTCTTTTCTTTCTTTGTCAAATCATATTTCTTCGAGATTTTTATTAATTTATTTTCTTCCTTCTTTTTCTTGTTAATTTCTGCTTTTGCTTTTCTTTCCTCAGCTCTGACTTTTTTTGCTCTTTACGATTTTTTCTTTCTCCTTTTTTGTCACGCCGTTTTATCCTGAAAAGAATGCCTACCTATACATAAATTTTTCTGTCTTTCAGTACTTGTCACCATAAAGTCCCACTAAATGGCAGGGTGCCATCTACTGGTTACGATCATTACTTCGATCATTACTCAGTACTCAAATTTAATTTGACATTGTGGAGTTTTCTGCTGAATCTTATATACAAAAACAACTTAATTTCAAGAATGCCCAGTAGATGGCACCTAACCCAAACTACTGGGACCGAGAACAACAGTTTTGCCCTAGCACTTGTCACTTCGCCATTTTTGTTTAAATTGTTTGCTTTTATTTTTTAGAATAAAACACATTACTTTTCAATATTGTCTTATAATTTTCCTAATATTATGTTACACTTTCCATGCAAGCTATAATTTACAAAAAAATATATATTTTTAACCTACTTTCTTAACAAAATTTAATATTTTTGCTTTGACAGGCTAGCATGTTAGAAGTAAAATCGCCATAGTGAACTTTTTTATGAATGGCTCTCGTGGTTCCCGATGGTTATGTAGGATGGCGTTAGGTTCAATTTCGTCATAATTTAAAATAGAAAGATTGAGGGAGTCTGCTAGTACTCGAGACACTGATCTGTAAACACCTATATCGACATCATCGACATGAAAATCTAATCCACCTTAGGCTGTGTGACGCCTGAATATAGCCAACCACTTATTTGGAATTGGTTGCTTATATTCTGGCGTTAGATCCGCTTTCACTATTCCGTGTCATCCGCTTGCATCGTCGCTTAAGATGTTCACACATCAAAAATCTTCTAGAGTGGCCTTAAGATTGAATTTTAAAGCGGTAGGTGTCATGTACTGGGTCTCTGCCAACTAATGGCACATTTACCTTAAATAAATGGTGTTGTGCATACAATTTTTATCTCGAAAATTTACATCCATTCCAATTTTATAAAAACTTATATCACTAGTGTTTTATAGAATTAAAGCTATTGGTAGCTGCGATGTTCTTAAGATTTTAGAAGCATTTTATGTTAATAAAGAGCTGTTATACTCTAGCTGCCACCAGGGGCATAGTTAGTTATGTACCTATAGACAGAGAATGCAAGACACTATTTTGTTATAGATTGTCAAATAAGTTTGAAAATAATAAAACAAATTGAGAAAACATTAGCTCAGTTAGCATTCATTCCACTGGTAGCAGAAATATGCCGACCCTACTACGAGTGTAGTTTTTAGTAGCTCGAACTAACTGGTAAGAATATGAGAATACAGCATTTACCTACGATAAAAAAAATCTTTTTTTATGGAATATAAATAAGCGTTTTCGAATACATGCTTTATAAACGTTTTTCTTTAAATATTACAAATAATTGCACACCAACGCGCGCTGTTTTCTATAAGCGCCACGCTATTTTTTGAGCTTGGACTGATCTATAGTCATATCGATTAATTGTGATCTACGTCATAATATTTTATAAATCGTTCAATATGCTTTCTATTTTTTAACAAAAGCCCAATTCACCATTGGAATAGCTCTGTCACTCACCTATTATGTTCTTAATAAATATTCTCTACCATTATTTTATATTATTTAGAAGATCGAGCATACAAACACAACGTCCTAAGTACTATTTGAGTTGGGTCTGAATAAAAGTCATACATAAGAAATTAAAACATATCATTTGTTTTCAATCTTTTTAATGTATGGTTCATTCCTTAACGTTACACTAGTTTATCGCTTTGTAACGCATAACATTTAAGCTCCAAAAAGATAAGCCAGCGTAAAATTAAAATTTCCGACGCGAGAAAATTAATTTCCGTCTACCTATATTTCTTTGCTTTTCACGGAAAAACACTTTCATGCTTTGAAGAGTCTCGATAATTTTATTGAATAAATGTGTTGTGAAGCATTAATAACTTTAATATAGTACGTTCGGCGTTGCCAAGTTAACGTGTTACATGATCATAGCCTCTTTTCCGCAGGCAGTTAAATAAATGCATAATTTCGTATTTTTTATCCCTATGTATAATAAAGTTAATAAAAATTATTATATTGAAAATTATTTAAAGTAATTTACCAAGAAAAAAAAGTAGGTTTTTTTTTAAATAACATTTTATTATATTATATACAATTTATATACAATATTAAAAAGTACGGTATTTTATACATTTAAAAATACACTTGTTTAATAAACAATAAGTTGGTACCTAACAAAAAATAAAATAAAAATTAGTCTGCTAGTAGCCGAGACACTGATGTATAAACATATCCTATATCGATATGCACAAATATTTGAGCAGACCTCGTAAAATCAATGCGCATGGTTATGATGTCACAGCCGCTTGCATATTTCCGTTCCCATCCTCTTGTACATTTCCTTCCCATTTGCCGAGATTTACCCTCATACCGCCGCATAAGATGTTTGCACATCAAAAAGTAAGTAAATTAATTAGCATCAAAATCGTCATAATCACATCAATTAGATAATTTGCTGTTTACCCCACCAAATATAATGTACACCTACTGTAAAAATATAACTATGAAAATATTAATTAATTATTAAAAATACTTTTATAAATAATTATCAACATTCGATAAGAAAAGCATTGCCAAAATGCGCCACGCTAACTTTTGAGCGTGGACCGATCTGATCGAATAAATGGTATTTAAATGTAGTAAGACTTACTCAGAAGCTATAGGTCAAATCAAATATTACCAACAACATTTCAGTTACGACATAAAATTCAGAAATAATAAAAATTAATAATTAATGTTGACAAATAAAATAATCAATCAATTATTGTTACATTCAACCGTAAAAGAGGAGTCGTATGGTAAAAAGGTGTATGAAGTTCTGGCCTTATTTTTTTCCGGTATAAACCAAACATACATTATTACTCTTCTTTATCGTATTTAAAATGAGGCCAGGAAAAACCTGCCTTGAAGTATGACTGTAGCTACACGGTCGATTTTCCTTTAAGTGCTCACAGAACAGCCTGATTTAAACTCGCTAAATTTTGTTTGACACTTCTAAATTAAATGGTACATATACAGCGATTTTCCGTCAAGAACTTTGAAGATGAATATCACACCTAGACCAATAGATGTATTTCATAATATAAGAGATAAGGTTGAAATTAGACTTTGGGCATCTGTTTAGAAAACTGATCAACATTTTAAACAATTTATAAAATATTATGACATAGAGATATAATTTCACTTTCTTATGGTTAAAAATAAACATATCATGTTTTATTTCTTGTGTTATGAATTTTAGCCGAACGCAACAACACTAGTAAAAATATATGATAAATGGTCATTCAAAATAATCTCAGAAAAAATTCGGTCTCATAACCGTCTTCAAGTATAAAAGAAATCAAACGGTCGCTTTTCTTATAGGTGACTCGCAAGATCCTGATTTAAGCTCATTCGATTTCTTCTTTGAATATCAAAGCTATTCAAAGGAAGGTATTTCAGAATATTAAAAAGGATTTTAGAATGAACCACATCTTGAATAATAATTAATAATATACTTAACATAATATATAACACAATTTCTCTCTTATTGAAAATATACATCATGTTTTCGACCTTTATATTTGCATTTTATCACAAAAGCTAAGGGTGTTAAATATAATAATGTCCCTTTAATCTTACTTATATTATGTAGCCCGCAAGATCGTCTGATTTGAGCCTCTTCATCAGAAATAATCATCAAGAACTTGATAATCGAATAGTAGAATACAAGATCGATCCCAAGGGAGTTATTTCACAATTTTAAATGTTGGTTTTTGCATTTAAAGTCGTGCCGTATATTATTAAATGCAATTAAAGTATTAAGAAACTTAATCTCAGATATTTTCAAGAGTATTTCAAGGAATTATTATTTATATCAAATATTGTATTATTAAAATCACTGGATAACGATTTCAAAAGTATATAGAAATGCCTGCTGGAAGTGGGAGTAAACTAGACGGTTATATTATGATAATTTAAGCCTCGTTCGATATTATCTAACTTGTTTTTCTTTTTTGATCTTTTGAGGTATTAAGAGTGGGAACATCCAACATAATAATAATAATAATTCACTGTGTTTTTGATATCACGTGGATATTCATTTTTCCAATCACATTCCCAAACAAAAGACAATTTAATGAACAAATGAAAGAGAGGAAAGGTAAAGCGTTTATCGGTTTGGTTTATTATTTAGCCGGCCTGGTAGCTATTGCAAGTTGTTATTGAAGTAGCCATTTTGACGCGTGTTTGAAGTGAATAATGGAATTTATAGTAAAAATCGGTATGGTGCAGAGCCGGATTGAGAAATGAATTCGTTAAAAACAAAACTGTTTACCTATGGGGTTAGGGTCATGATACAATAAACGTTAGGTATGATATCGCGCAGGCGACGATTCGTCTGTGACGTCATTGCGAGCTTTGTTTGGCGCTGCCACACAACATGAACGAACGTGTGCTTTGCATTTGAGATTCGTATGTTTTAGATTTAAATTTTGTTGGCGCTACTGTTCCTTAGACGATGTTTGTTGGTATTTTTAATTAAAAAACGTTTAATAATGAGGTGTGCTGTGGACGGATATAAGGTGGATAACCAAGGCAAAAACTTTGATAGGAATATAAGGCGTTTCACTTTTCCCAAAGACAAAATATGTGTAGTAAATGGGTTCACCTGTGTTTTCGTAAGGATAAATTTAATAAAACTTCTGCACATATTTGCTCAAAACATTTTGAGGAAATTACTATGTACAGGGTGGCCCATTTAAGACGGGCCTATACCTTATCTCTAAGACTACGATGGTTGCAAAAAAAATTAAAAACAAAAGTTGTTCCTAGTAAAACGATCTTTACTTTTTTGTATTTTTTTTAATCGTTACTTTTTTATAGCTCAAAGAAAGTTACACTTTTTTAAATGAAACAACCTATATTTTATTACATTTTTGGATTCTGCTTAAAATTCTAAGCATATTAAATTTGATGTATGATGTTACACCTCTAGAGCTAGTAGTTTCACAGCTATAAACAGTTGAAAATCGGTACTGTGGCTTCTTTTCACATTGGTAGCAGGAAGACCATTAAAGATGGAGTAAAATTAATTCCACATTCCTATCTTAACTTTCCAAGATCTATCTGATGGTGCTAACTGATGGTACCTACAGAGGTACTAGATTTGGTACTCATGGTACCACCAGCCAGTGGTACCTACCGATGTACCAGATTTGGTACCGATGGTACCACCTGCTAATTAGTACCGTCAGATAGCTCTTGAAAAGTTTAGATAGGAATGTGAAATTAATTTTACTCCATCTCTAATGGTCTTGCTAGAGCATCAGGAATTGATAAATTTAACAGTTTATAAAAAAAGAAAGATGACTAAAATTATTATTTAAGAAAAAATATTATTATCGATTTCCTTCTTTTTTTGCTGTCGATTGGCCAATACTCAATAAACGTTTTTTAGATAAAAGTAAAAGTTGATTACGTTTCTCAAAAGATGCTGTTTTTAATACAACTATTTTGATCCATTCATCATAAAAGTTATGTTGAATATTATTTTTTTTATTAGTATTATATGTAATAATTAGTTTTTAATTTCACCCAGGTCACAAATTTTCTTAAAAAATAGAGAAAATAGGTAAAACATAATGATTATGTGCCTATAAACGTATGCATTTCAATAGAAGCCAATCACGCAATGACGTCACTGCGCGGAGCGAACGAATTTGAGACGGTTAGGTATCATACCTTCCGTTTATTGTATCATGGGTTAGGGTAATAAATTTAATATATTGTTTCTAGGGAAAATAGCAACAAGGCCAGTAATCCATCACTTTTCTTTGTTTTTGCCGTAGTAATGGGAACGAAAGGTTGCCCAGCTTTTAAGCGCGTTCATTTTATAAACGTCTAAAATAATTTATGAATCTCTATGGATGATAAAGTTGATGGAGGAGAAATCATTTAAAGTGGATTAATTAATTGCTTGACGAAAACATTTGGGAAAATGCAGTAGATAGGTACACTCCAAACCAAAAAACAGATATACTTAGAGCGACATAATATTTATCCACTGCTATAGTTTTCGGGTATTCGACTGTGTATGTATAAGTGTGTGTTTACCAAAATAGTTTTTCCATATTCAGTAGTAACAGGACACGATGGGCATATTACATTATGTACAGGGTGTCCCATTTTCGATGATATTACGGGGTATCTCACTTACGAGTAAAGATAGAGAGTTGCGGTTTTCACAATACTGTGCTACTTTTTTGTGAAAAGAACGATGGTATAAACAAAATTTTCATAGCCCGCTTCGTTTCTGAGATACAGGGCGAAATTGAAAATAATGCATTTTGGGACCCCCTCGCATCTCCGTTATCCTTTAACATATCGCAAAGCTAAAAAATTGCTCTTATACAGTTTTTGACCTAGAATCCAGTGGCGTGATTAGATTTTTGCTGTAAGCTGTCAATTTTTAGCTATATCAATCAAACTTATGTTTTTTTAAATGGAACACCCTGTATATTTTTCTTTCGTTTGAATGGAAGTTTTATAAGCTTTTCAAAAATATATAATACATGATGTGTATTTTAAATACACATCATTCATAATTTCACAAAATGTATCTTTATACGACACTCTTGATGAGTATAGTATAAGCATTATCTTTTAAACAACGGTATAAGTATTAGTAAGCAGAGATTATCAGAGCAATGGAATGATCATTTTATTATTGGCAAGACCTGTCAGTGGCAAAATTTATATTTTCTGTGTAATATTGTATTTTTTACGGTAGTTGAAAACGAAAATTATGAATATTTTGAAAAATATGACATGTTAGTCTGCTTCATACAGAGCAATGAAAACTCCCGTGAAGCTTCTCAACTATTAGGTATTCAATATGTTTGTTTGAATATTTATTTACCTTTTGACTTATTTGGGTTTATATTTTTTATTTAAGTATCATTTTAATTTATGGATATTCTGAAAAAAGACAACCTGGTCATTTAATGTTTTCGGGAGTAAAGAGAACATGGAACGTTTATCCGGCCCCTACCAAAAACGTATAATAAGGAAAATCGCGGTAAGGGCGGAGGCAACGTTCCTTGTTCTACCCATTTTTTTCTTTATTCCGGAAAAACATTAAAAGATCTGGATGCCTTCTTTCGGAATATCTATAAATTAAAATGATACTTAAAAAATAAACCCAAATAAGTCAAAAGGTAAATAAAGATTCAAACAAACTTATTGGGATATAGCTGAGAAGCTTCACGGAAGTTTTCATTGCTCTGTATAAAGCAGACTAACATGTCATATTTTTATAAATATTAATAATTTTCATTTTGAGCCATCGTAAAAAATACAATATTACACAGAAAATTACAAGATCAATCGACTTACCTGTAAGGAAGATCGATCGGAATTATCCGAGCATCTCCGCCATCCCTCATTACACTTTGTAGTATACAACTTTTTCCCAATCGGTACAATTTTTAAAGAAGTTATCTAAAAACATGGTGATTCAGCCGACCCTGGCTAGCCGCTCGAGCTCATGCATCGCCTTGATGCGTCATTACAATTTTGGTTCGTGAGATTTTTGATTACATTGCATTTGGGGTGATAGGGAGAAGGTAAAGACTGGGTGGGTTTGTAATGAGGGATGGCGGAGATGCTCGGATAATTCCGATCGATCTTCCTTACAGGTAAGTCGATTGATCTTGTAATTATCCTTCGCATCTCCGCCATCCCTCATTACACTTTGTAGATGTTTAAAGTATTTGCGATGTAATCTACATTAACTGAAAA
>JAEQML010083357.1:0-10495 GCA_016904865.1 Pissodes strobi | reverse complement strand
CCTTGATGTATGCTGCGATGCAGGCATCGACTCTTATGTTTCATGATGCAAGTTGCAGTGTGTGTTTTACTGATTCACGTATTTGGCATCAGTTGCGGCTTGCAGCGATGCGATGCAGAGTCTGGAATCCCATTTTGGTCGGCGAGCCACGACGCCGCCGCCGACTCGGTGATGCTGATGCAAGTTTCAGCGTGTATAGAATTGCATCGATGCGAAGACGAAATAAGATATTTATTTATTTTGCCGCGTCATTGAGGTTCGTTTGTTGTTTGTTTGATTGAATTCCATGATGGAAAGTGATCGTCAATTTTGGGAAGAGTTTATAAACATTTATCATCTGCATACGTGTCTTTGGAATACAAAGGCTAAAGAGTATTCAGACAGTAACATAAGAAACCAAGCATATGAAGAACTTGTAAAAAAAATGCAAGGACAGATTTCCAAATGCAAATAAGGACTTTGTAGTTAAAAAAATTCATACCATGCGATGCAGTTTTCGACGAGAACTAAAAAAAGTAATAAACTCTCTTAGATCTGGGAGTGGCACTGATGAAGTTTACGTCCCATTCCTATGGTATTATGATATATTAAGTTTCATAGCAGATTCTGAAATGCCTCGAAAAGGCAAATCAAATATAGATGAAGAGGACGAGAGTGGTACCGAAAAAACAGAGAATGAGGAATGTAAAACATGTGGATATTAATTTATTTTTAAATAATCATGTAGAAATTTTATTCCATATTTTTTAAAAAAGTGGCATTTTACGCGAAATGGACCACTTGTGGACATTTCAAGATTTTTTTCAAAGCATAAACCGAGTTTTAAACCGACAATTTTTTTTTAAGTAATCGAATTGGCATAGAGTACCCCAAATAAGTTCCAATATCCTGTATTTTAACTTATCCACAAAACACTTTATTGTTCTTTGTTATAATAAGTTCGAGTCAAACCACACTTTTTTTCCTTGAAAGCTACAGCGCCGTTAGTATTGAAGTATATTTTGTATCCATCTCTTTTTTTTTGCTCGCGCAGTTGCTGCTCTCGGAGTACGTTTTAGTGGTGTTAAAGGATTTTCATCTTGTCGCCATTCTCCCGGTATTACTTCTCCAGTTTCAGTATCTTCTTCATATGAAGATCTTGGTGAATAAGTTGTAGATGAGTTACATCTAAGGAAGTTATGAAGAGCACAACATGCTAAAACTAAAGCATCAACCTTTTCAATGTCAATAGCAATATCCGTATGGAATATACGAAACCGGCTAGCCATGATACCAAAAGCATTTTCTACGATTCTCCGTGCTCTACTTAATCTATAATTAAATATCCTTTCTTCCTTTGTTAGGTTTGTTTGAGTATACGGCTTCATTAGGTTTTCAAGTAGCGGAAAAGCTTCATCTCCTACAAAAGTATAAGGCAAGCTAAATTGTGTTCCACTGGGAGTTTCAAGACGCGGCAGATGTAATTTGTCATTTATCAGTTTTTCATAAAATGTAGTTTCTTGCAAAACCCCTCGATCGGTGTGAACCATTATGAACTCGTAATTTGCATTAACAACTGCTAACAATACGATGCTAAATTTGCCTTTATAATTATAATAGTATGATCCACTATTATGAGGCTTCATTATATTAATGTGTTTACCGTCTAGCGCACCACAGCATGTATCAAAGTTCTATTTTTCCTTAAATTCGATTGCTATTGATTTCCATTCCTCTTCGCTCTTTGGAAACTAAAACAAAATCAACGAGTTATAATTTATTTCAGGACACTGAAGAAAATGCAGAGTTAACAGAAATCAATGATTCATCAGACATAGACTTATCAAACATTAGTCTCCAAGTACTTCACGTATGAGCAGCACTCCCTCGACGTGTCTGACTACAAAAAGAAAGAAGATTCCCCAAGAAAAGGAATTTCTCAATATTGCAAGTAAAACTTTGGCAAATTACAATTTATCTAACAATCATAATCTTCCTACAAATGTTGATGATAAATATGATGCTAGGGGCAAAAAATGGCATTTGATCTAAGGTCCCTTTCCCCTGATCAACTTATTTTTGCAGAAAAATTAATGAGTGATGTTATTTATTATGCCAAATTAAATAAGCTCAATGAAGATACGATGGTTTCTATTAAACAAAGTCAGGGGTTTAATACATACCAACATCAAGCCAATAATAATGGTCAATATTGTAAAAATAATAATTCTTTAAATACAGTTGTTACTCCTACATATACTAATCTTGAAACAATAAATAATACCAGTACATTTCAACTTCATCTTAAAACTTAACCACAAAAGTTTAAAGTCTTAACGATTTCTTGCATTTTAATAAGCAGTAGTTTTAAGCTGTGCTTTAATATGTTTATAATAAATAAATAAATAGATTTAATTTATTGTGTTTATTTACCTTTAAGTATCCTTCCTTTGATATTTCCTCGTATATAGCAGTACACGTTTCAGGAATAATTTTGCCCAATAGTTGAGGAGAAATCGCAGTAGAAAACTTTAAATCTTCATAACTATTACCAGTAGCTAAATATCTCAGCGTTACAGCCAGTCTTTCTTCTGTAGTAACGGACTCCCTCATTATCATATTAACTTTTTCAATTCGGTGGCGAATTTTGTTCAATATATATTCAAAACATTTTTCGTTCATACGGAGGTAGTTCGTACAGTCCGCTGGCTCATGTACTTTTAGCTTCTTCAATAACTTGTCATTTGAATAACGTTTTCTTTCGATGAACCATCTTTAGGACCATTTTCTTTTTCTTTTATGGAGTATAAGGAGTGCCCCAACTACTGCTAATGAAACTGGTGTTGGCAAAACGTGCTCCATTTTATTCGACAAGCAAATAATAACACACTAGTTTTTAAAAATAACTTCGCCCAACTGTTCTTGTGTTTCATGAACATCGAGTCGATTCAGGCATCGCAACAGGTTTCGATTTGAGTGGGCGCTTATGCAACTGATGCAAGTTTCATGAAACATAGAGTCGATGCCTGCATCGCAGCATACATTAAGGTGTGTGGGCCGCTAGAGCAGCTACTTAAATATTTGTGTTTGTGGCCTTATAATTATGCCCCATTATGCCCTTTATTTGTGCTAACATTTTGGCAAAAGAAATCCAAACGGCGGGGGGCCCCGTTTCACGCGAGGACGTCCGACATCGGATATCCGATTATTTCTAATTTTCACACCTCTCCGATTAGCACCCGGTTTGAATATTGTTTATTATTGAAAAGTGTTCTAGTTTCGTTTGAAGGCAAAGGATTTATTGGGGGCATTCAATTCATTTAAAAAGAGAACAGCTAGGAGCTTTTTATACATTGTTTGAAGACCTGCGTGAAAACAGGGAGAAGTGTTCTAAATATTTTCGTATGTCAGTTTCTTCCTTGGATGAGCTGCACAACAAATTAGCGTCTTGTCCCACAAGGCCGGCCTAGCCTCCACCAAGTTTATTAACTGCTCGGTAGCCTAATCCAATTTTTTCCGCCATTTTCGTAACACGATGTAAACCCTTTCGCTTCTGTCGGATGACTGACGGAGACAATAAATCGAGTATACGTGTATAAGCTCTAATTTGCTTTCGTACCCTTCGATGTGTCTAGCACCGGATATCCGGCGTCCGGCATCCGACGATGGTGAGTTTCGTTCGATGTTTATCCAGCACGTTTACGGCTTCCGACTGTCGGACAAACGTGTGAAAGCTTTCATTTAATGTTACGTACCTCGCGATCGGATATCCGATGCCAGATGATCTTATCCGGCATGTGTGAAAAGGCACTAACGGACCTCAAAATTGATCATGCAGTGGTAACTTAGAGAGACCAAAAGAATTTTGGTAGATCCAGGCGAGATGGTGAGGTGATATCCAAAAGCCAGTGGGAAAAAATTGGATGCTGGCCGGTAGCTGCATAAAATACGGTAATTTGGAGGGAATTGGAAGAGGCCTATGTGTAAAAGTAAACATCTAGTGGCTGAGGAAGAAGAAGCTAAACATATTTTTTGGATTGTGTTCCTCTGACAACCAAGACATTTCTGTATTTAGAATTTTTATCCTGACTGTATTAGCAAATGAGATAGCGAAACAAGCACTAAATGAACACCCTGTTCAGATATTCACCGAAGACCACTATTTTGCACTATTTCATTTGTCATTTACGCTACAAATATTAAATAGGTTATGAACCGCTTATATTTTCCAATCCCGAAATCATAAAGGGTGTAATAAAAATTTAACAGATCCTCCTATGCCAGTAATAGTTTTTAGTATTAGATAGGTAAAGAAAAATATGTTACTTTACATTTTGTTTAAATTAACGTAGTCATATTTAAACTAAAAGTGAGGGCATATTGTACTGCCGAGGGTATTACTATAAATTATCAACTTCCTTCGCATACACATTGGTGAACAGCGAATGCTCTAAACTTGTAGGATTAAACTTACGTCTCCTCGAAATTTCTTTAAATTCCTGCCGTTAAAAGGCTACTATATAAATTACTGAACTTTAGATGCCCATTAAATTTAGAAGCTTTGTTTCCCACATCATAAAGATAAATAAAATGTAGAATTACCTGTAAATATTTATCAATGTGACTGAAGCTTTAAGCCAATTTGGAAGTACCATTTCCATGATGATAATATGTATTAAGATATAATTTAAAATATACCAAGAAACAAGAAGCGTTAGTTATAAAAAGCTCTGTAGAACTTGATCCAATATTAGATCTAGGGAAATAAATTAACAAAACATACTGCTTAGCTAAGAAAAAGTAACTCTCAAACACTTAGATTATCATAAACTTATGTTAATTTAAACATTTTAATGAAATATCAAATTTAAATTAATTAAATCTCAAGCAATGGACGCATAATAACACAGCTTTGTTTTGTACAAATAAAGCGTATCAAATTTTTGATTCACTAGTGAGGGCGTCACGCGACAGAGCTTTGACCGTAGTATTTAAAGAGGTGATCGTTACCATCCAAACAAAAATACATTTTTGCAGATTTTCTTCTGTTTTGTTACGCCTTTTTGATGCATTTGTGAAACGCTATTGAAGTAATACATTAAATTACACAATCGATGTCGATATAGGATATGTTTACACAGCAGTGTCTCGAGTACTAGCAGACTCGTTAACTTTTTTTTTATTTAATTTGCAGCTACTATCTATTATGTGTGTGAAAAAGGCTATATCTATAATATATGCTATATGCTTTTTTAAATATTATGTGTGTTTCAAAGAAACGTTCAAGGTAAGTCTTTTTACTGTTTTGACTTGTGTAGTATCTATATAAAAAAGTAAATGTTTTAAATTTTAGTCCGATGATGATCAAAAAAATGATCGAAACGTCACAATTACAATAAATGCCTGATCAAAAATAAACAACGTTTTTATCCCTTGACCTAAAGCCAAGAAAATTGCGACAAAAATCTATAATTATTTTGGCATTAAATGTTAAAATTTTTGCAGAAATAGCACATCCAGCGGTCATGGGCGTAGACAGGATTTTTTCTCAGGGTGGGCGAACCGTAGATAAGGCCGCAATGGTACCCGTAGGAGGCTAAGCCGTAGGATATTTGGGGGTGCTACGCACAATGTTTACCCAAAAGTCGTTAAAATCGTTAAAAAAACAATATTCGGCACCCTCTTGAATAACATGGCATGAATGGTATGGCCAGGGCCCCCCACCTGTCTACGCCCATGGACATACGTTGTAACGTTGTGATTGTGCCTGAATATTATATCGAGATTTTTTCTGTTTATCCGTTAAATTGTGGTATCGAGTGTCGCAACCTTACTACTACGAGTAAATTTCAGTACTGCGACCCGTTTGAGAGCGAGCGCCTTCCGAAGATGCGCATGAAAATTGAATATATCAAAGAAAGTTAAAATTCACGTTATCTTCTCGTTTGGACTTACTTCCGAGAAGGTGCCTTGTAGCAAGATAGCATTTTTTTTTAAATTACAAAGCGTAGTAACGCGTATCTTTTATTAGAGCACCGGCTATGCTGATGTGAAACTTTTATTTTAAAAGGTAGGTCCGACCCATGTGCTTCTAGTTAACATGGCTAAAAAAATATTTATCATTTCACCAGAGTAGTTCTGAGGGACCGATCCCATATGTTCCGGGGAATTCCTAACTAGCCGTCCTATCCTAATTGTTGGACCAGCCAGAAAGTTTTTGGTGAAACCTGACATTCCTGGGTGATATGTTTATCTAGCTCTTCCAATCTGCACTGGATTCCAGTCTGGTGGCTTCTCTTATACCGAGGACGAAGTATATCGTCATTTCCTGGTAGGATCAATTTGATTTATTAACGTGTCGGCACTACTAGAAACTAAAATCTAGTTCTTGCTCTATCGTGCTTTTATCTATAATTTTCTTAGTGAGAATACTAAAGACAATATAACAAGAAGTAAATTTCTAAAATATCAGGTCAAGAGATACTGAGGTTCAGTTCTCTAATCTTATCTACTGTTTTGCGGTAAGAGGTATTCCTCTAAAGTACCGCAAACTTTTCATCACTTTCTTTCTGTCACTACATAAATTTATGCCTTAAAATTAGGATATATTTAAGTCATTTAAGTCAAGTTTACTGTATCTGGGCCAACGACTTCTCCACTTGGCAGAAAATTAATTTTTAACTATTTAAACCTTACTATTTAACTTCGGAGAGATTTTCTTCGTCTTCAGGTGTACCGCAGGGCTCCCATCTTGGCCCTCTAATGTTTGTTATTTATATTAATAATATCTCACCCTGATATAGGTAGATTAGAGCTCAATTCCCTCCTTGCATATTGCGGCTATATTTCTACTTATTTTCTTCAGTAAAATCAAAAAGTATTTTTGAGGTCATTTTATAAGTCTTCTATATTCCAGCTGCTAAGGGAATAAATTAATAATAGTTTAGTGGATATTTATTTCCTAATATTTACACAGAGTTTGTTGTTATATTTAGGCAATATTAATTGGGTAATATTAAAGTATTCTTTCAAGAATAATTGTTATCGGTAGATAGTGTCGAGGCATTCTATTGAAACTTAGTTATAGTAATTAATAGTGTCAAGTTCATGATCTGAGACTTGGCTAGCACCATAACCAGTGGTATCTTATTAATTTGAAGTTTAATTCCAGAATAAGTTTAACTAACTTCAAATAATTACAATTAATAAAGTAGCGCCTTTTATATCAAAGCCAGCCACGAACTATCGCAACATATCCCTACTTTAGTGAGATTATTATTAACTTTAAAATTTCTGGCTAATGGCGAATGATATGTACCTATTAGAATATCTGATTCAACTATATCTATGATTGTACCACCAGTTTGTGCAGCTATAGTACGAGTATTAAATAATGTACTAAAGGTAAGTTTCTCCTTTATAATTACTAAACAATTATAAACATCAAAAACAGACTTAACAGAACATAATACCTTTATTCAGAATTAAAACAATAGTATATTATATACCGCGGGACTGAAGTAGTACTTTTAATCCCGAAGGGTACCTGAGCGATTAAGACTACTACTTCAGTCGCAATGTATATACGATATTTTTCGTACGTCCGAAATTGAAACGTATAAAAAAGCACATAGGAACCTTTACAAAAACATAATTATTACAAATAAAGCGAGGCGCACGCCAGGGCGGCCGCGTTTTTTTGAGAAGTCACTGCTTGACAAGTTACCGTAGTAACGTTGCGTTGTGACAAGAATAATTTTGAAACTGTCATTACAGGTGTCAAAAGCTCAGCCAGTATTTGCAATTTAATCCTTTCGGGATTTTCGACAATATTTAGTCCGAGAATAACAACAGCAGAGAAGCGACAACATAAATCCCGCCCAAAAATTTGGAGTGGGAGGTAAACCGGAAAACTGTCATCTCCACGTGCTTGTCAGTTTACTCTAGTCCGAGATTTGTTTAGTACAGTCGTCGAGGACAAAATTTTTGCGTGAACGCGTTTCCTTTGGTTTATTATTGAAGTGGCTTCTTAACCCAGGGTAAAGTCAGAAAAAATGAAACACTTATCAAATTGAAAGGCTTTTCAAAGTGAAACGCCCCTTTAATTAAGCATGTTCCAGTATAGCTAGGCGGCTGCAATTTTTAGGACATGTAGCCGGGGTAAAATGACGATCCTGGATAAAAACTGGACTCCGTACGCGGGGGTATCACCGGGTCATCAGTGGGGGTGGGAATTATACCCCACCTCCCCGGATATTAAAATTGATTATAACGTATCGGAACCGGTTCAATAAATGATTAAAATAAGTTGAGACTAAGTGAAACTAACCGAAAGTTTAATCGACGACTAATCTAAACTAACCAAATCTCTTAAAATTGATTTTAACGTATCGGAACCGCTAAAAATGACTAAAATAAGTTGAAAATAAGTAAAACTAACCGCAAGTTGATTGGACTACTAACCCTAACTAACCAAATCTATCAAAATTAATTAAATCGTATCGGAACCGGTTCAAATGATTAAAATAAGTTGAGACTAAGTGAAACTAACCGAAAGTTGATTGGACGACTAACCTAAACCTAAACTAATCAAATAATCTATTAAAATTGATTATAACGTATCGGAACCGGTCCGGATGTATAAAGTGAATCAGTTACTCGTACTATTAACATATGTCAAAAGAAACAAATAATTATGTATATACGAATATGTCATGATGGATATATCGTTGTAATGTCATTGTAATATGTCAAAATGTATATTAAAATATTGTAAATTAATTCCTTATTAAAATACGACTATGTACGATTCTGTCAATCAAACGTTTTAAGAAAATGTCAAATGTGACGGATGAATATATTCGTCAATATTTCCCTTAATATAACAGATATCGAAAAAATTGTTTAACAAAACATTTGCATTTTTCGATGTTCTATCGTTTGGAAATAAAATATGACACATACAGCTGTCACATTTGACAGTTACAGCTGTCAAATTCGTTTATATTAATCTGACATATGTTAAAATACATTGTTAGCATTTTGACATATTTAAGTATTATATTTTGACATATATTTTTAATCATTAAAAAATGTAGCTAATTTTACGTTACATATTATGGGTTAATATGACAGTGAGAGATGTGACATAAGTTTTTCTTTTTTTACCACTACTTTAATGTCGTCATTTGACATATGCCAATTTTTTGAAATAATATGTTTAAATTATTCATTAAATATACAGTGTGTCCAAAAAAGTATGCAACATATGGAAAACTTCTTTATTATTAGATTCTCAGAAAATTTTATTCTTCATAAAAGTTGGTGCTTGCCCTAAAACGGTAAAAGAGTATTTCAAATTTTACGTACTGCTTTTAGTGCGGACGCAAATGTCATTTTTCCGAAATCGCGGCACGAGTAAAGTACCTTACTTTATAAAGATACAGCAAAATCTTATAAGGAAAAGTTCTTCCAAATTAAAAGAGCAATCTAAATATGAAATTTTGAAATATTGAGATTTTTTCCCAAGGGGGGCGAACCGTAGACAAGGCCGCGGAAAATTTTGGTGGTGCCACGCCCAATTTTCACCCAAAAGTCGTTAAAATCGTTAAAAAAACAAGGACTCGGCACCTTCTTGAATGGCATGGTATGAATGTTATGTTGAAAAATGAGTCTGATAAATTCCTAGGGAGGCCCATGCCAGTGGTAATGTTCTTTTGGTGTCACAGCTATTGGGTCGTAAAGAACTTGTCAAATGTAAAATATTTGTAGATACTTGAAACAAAGATAATCAGGCGTTACTTTAGCAAATACGTATCCATTTAAAAAAAAGTAAAATTTTACTATTTATTTTAAGTAACTTAATTATATGCTCACTATTAACTATTTTTACTAGCAGCAAACTTATTTTACAACTTCCCTAATAAGTATTTTTGCTTGCAGGAAACGTATTTTACAACTTCGCTAATAAGTAAAGCAACAACTGGAAAATAATATCTTACGTTGAGTTTTAATCAAAGGGAGAAATTTGCAGAAACATATAACGGTATAAAATTATGCAAAATCCCAGTTTCAACATGCGTGTATATTATTATTTATGAGAATACTAACTGTTCATTCGAACGACCTAATACATCAAATCTATTTTAAATAATATCTGAAACATGTCCGTATCAAAGCATAGTATAACATTCCTACGAATATTTTTTGTTTGGTTTCTACTTAACGAATATATTAATGGTTAACAGCAATCCGATCTGAAATAGAGAAACTGATATAAAAATTGATTTAGTGGTGCGTAAAGAAATTTAATCAGATCCTTGAACTTAAATAAAGCTTTATATGGCAAAATTCTAATAGAGATATCTCTTGCATTCTGTAAGATATATACAGTGAGAAATCTTATAATTGTTGATTAGTATCTCAGGAAATCATTCACAAGTTTGTCTATAAGTTAACCAGGCGCATATTTTCATTCGATTCAAGCCGTCCGGTGTATTTTTATCACACATCCCAA
>JAEQML010083356.1:0-10495 GCA_016904865.1 Pissodes strobi | reverse complement strand
ATAAAGCGGGCCAAATCCTGGGAACATCTGCCGTAAAAGTACCTGTAAAACAGGGACTTCTCGGCCACATGTTTGCGGTGTTTCAGACTATCCAGATTCCGGGTCAACTCCGCCGACGAGACGCACAACTGTCTTCTGAACGAAATCCAGTAGCTTTAGGGTGTGCTCTGGTGCGGCACCCCAGATGTGTGAACAATATTCTAAGCAAGGTCTTGTTTGCGCTTTGTAGAGTAAGATCATCTGCTACGGTGTATACAGTTTTTGTTGCGAAATAGCGTACCAAGCTACTGGGAGTCTGATTTTGCGATGTTAGCAACGTGGTCATGACAGGACATATTGCTGTTGACCAAGACACCCAGTAGTCCGACGATTAAGAAATGGTCGATCCTGCCATAACGATGTCAGGGTCCGCTGTATTGGACATCTTGGTAAACGTTGCTGCTTGGGTCTTTGCTGCATTGAACTGGACCAAATTTCGGTCGCCCCAAGTTTGAACTTTCTCCAGGTCTTGATTTATTGCCGTAATCTGCTCCTGTCTGCGGTGATGAGTCTCAGTCGCTGGTAAGGGTTTTTCTGATCTAAAGTGGAAGACAAGGGTACTATCATCTGCAAAACTGTAAACAGGATTATTCGTTTCGATTAGCAGGTCATTAATATAGATGAGGAACAGAGTTGGTGAAAGTATTGCGCCCTGAGGCACGCCCGCGTTGATGGTGAATGTGTCCGAGATGTGTCCATCGACTGCAACGTGCAGAGATCGGCTCTTAAGGAAACTGGCAAGCCAGCTGCAGAGAGAGGCTGGCAGTCCGAAGGACGGTAGTTTGTTGAGCAGTCCGTCATGCCAAACTCTGTCGAATGCCTTTGAAATATCCAACGCAATCGCTCGAGACTCTCCGTAGTTCTCAATTGCCCTACTCCATATATGAGTGACATAGGCCAATATATCTCCTGTCGACCTCTCTTTGCGAAAGCCGTATTGATAATCGCCGATTATTCTGTTGTTCTCGAGGTACTTGAGTAGTTGCTGATTGACTACACGTTCCATGACTTTAAAGATTATTGGAAGCAAGGCAATTGGGCGATAGTTTGAGGGCGTGGTTTCTTGCCTTTATTTGAAACAGGTTGCACTCGAGCGACTTTCCAAGAGGATGGGTAAATCCCTTTTCCGTAAGACAGAGAAAAAAGCCTGAAAAAAACGGGCGTTTCTTCGTTGGCGCAGTTCTTTAGCACGATGGCAGGTATTCCGTCCGGTCCTGATGCCTTTTGCGTAGCTAGTTCTTTAAGGATTTTGCGAATATCACGGTGATGAAACTTGACTTCTGCCATGGTAGTGTTGATGTTCGATATGGTGGGGAGAATCTTGCCTTGGGGGACGTCTAAGATAGAGTGCGATGAAAACATTTTGGTGAGCATGTTTGCTTTTTCCTTGGCCGTAGTCGCCGTGATGCCACGTTGGTCTGTCAAAGGTGGGAGAGACGTTTTTGTAAAGTTGTTACATACTGCCTTTGCTACCGATCAGAAATTCCTGGAGCCACTGGGGCATTGCAAAAGTTTATTCCTGATCCTTTGATTGTGTTTGTCCTTAGTTTCGTCGATCACACGTTTGCATTCGTTTCTCGCTTCGACAAAATAATTGCGATTTTCAGCGGTCTAATTTTGCTGCCAGTACTTGTAGGCTTGCTGTTTCCTACCTACAGCTCTTTCGCATCTTCTGTCGAACCAGGGCTTTCCTTTTGATGGTAACTTAATGGAATTTGGGATGTATGCTTCCATTCCTGAGGAGATTACTCGCGTGATCTCTTCGCAGCAGACTGACGGGTCGTCAGTGCCAAAGCAGACGTCGAGCCAAGGAAAATCTAGGTAGAACTCCCTTAGATCGTCCCAGTTTGCAGAATTGTAATGCCAGATTTTGCGAGGCAATGGTGGATCCTTCTGTATGAGTGGCAATTCACAAACCGTTGTAATAAGTTTGTGGTCGGAAGTACCTAATGGCGGACCAACTGTAATTGTGGTAGATTGGTGGTTAGAAAAAGGTCCAGGAGGGCGGCGAATTCGCCCCTCTCTGAGATTCGAGTTGGTTCGTCTACAAGTTGAGTAAGCCCGCAGCTGATGGCAAATGATTCAGCTTCCCAACCTTCGTTGTCGGTCTTGTTGTGATGTTTGAGCCAGTTGGTGTTATGGGCATTGAAGTCTCCCAGAACGATTATTTCTGAACTGGGGTGATCGACCTGTATTGAGTCAAAAGTGGTATCTAGTGATGAAAAAAAGCATTGGTCGGCTCTATCGCTCGGAGGGCGATAGAGACAACATATAAACTTGGTTAATCCTTGACGGTGAACTTGAGCCACATGACGTCAAGGTTGTTCGGTTCGAGTGTTTCCACGCGGTGACATGAAAGGTCGCTTCGGACAAAAAGGCGTATTCCTTATGTCTAATCGGGTATGTAAGTCGTAACCAGGATTGGGGTAGTTCACTGTTGTTGTTGTAGAACATACTTGTGTTTCTGTAAGGGCTAGTATGAGTGGTCTATTTGCTTGTAGATGTTGGTGTACCGAATTTATGTTTGTATTTAGGCCTCTTATGTTGCAGAAATCTATTCTAAATTGGTTCGGTATCTTTGCTGTCTGTGAAATGCGGAATGAAGGGCTCCCAGGGCCACCCAGCGCCCGGAGATCCGAATGGCCGGGGAGTTTACCTCCGGAATATTTTGATCCTGGAAGCACCATCATGTCCATATATTCCTACTGTGGAACCCGGGACCACCAGCGCGGAAGCCGAACGTGATTTGGGAAAACCACTTAGCGCTTCCCAGTTATGGTGGGGTGGCCTTTCACCGGACGATGCGAGTAGGCGTATGCATCTACCACCTAGGGCCGCTTCCACTGGAAGCATCGGCCTCAGACTCATTCCTTTGGTGGTCCCTAGTCTGACAGGGACTTCTATCTTGGTATCGTACCGGATAGGACTGGCTGGTGTGCCCAGAAAGCGCACTGCGAATTTTCCATCGCGATTTTCGGATCCTATTGCGTATTATTAGGCTTGCTTTTCACATCTTTCGTGATCAGTAAAGGCCGCATAGAGCTCTTTGTAGTAAATTTTTCAGTTTCCGGGGACGGACCCCCGGCTTTTAAAGCCATAATAATGGAACAGGACGACGATTGTGCGTCCCTGCAATCCGTCGACATTAAGTCAAACGCACCCAGCGATAGAGTACTTGACAAATGTAGATATATTCACAGTAAACTCTCTAAAAATACTGAAAACTGCGCTGTGTGCGCTAAATCACACGCAGAACTACAGAGCGTCACGGGGAAAAGTACAACCGCAATCATCCCCCAATTAAACCTGGCAATCGATCACCTAAAGGCTTTTCATCAGCTTAAGCCTTCCTCTAGCACCATCAGGAACGTGAAATCAAAGATTGACACAGGAAGAAGCGGCAACAAAAAGAGCCGCAAAGAAGAGCCCCTCGATATGGACGTGTCCAACGAGGAGAGCAGGAAGAGGCAGGCACAGAGTCCTCTCGAGAAAAGCCTAGCCACTAGCGACCAGGAGAATAGAGCACTCGATGATTCTGCTCTCCTGGTATCCGAAAGCGAGAAGGAACCTTTTAAAATGCCGTATAAAACCATAGGCTTTAAAAAGAATGTTAGGGTAGTTAACCTTAACTTTGGCGAACCCTCAAAGATTGCAACTCAAAATAGATATGAGGCGCTATCCGACTTAGATGACGACAGCAGCGTCATATCTACGTCGGTCGAAAACCAGGCGAAGAAGCCTCCAACCCGGACTAGCTCAAGGCTTAGAAAAAAGGCGCAAGCCACCCTCAAGGTAAAACCCGGCCCGCCACCCCCGATTGTCCTGCAGGGCAAAATAACTAGTCACAAAAAACTGCAGGATGATATGCACCGTCTACATATAGACAAGTTCGCTATTAAATACGCGAAAAATAGCACCATTATTTACATTGACCAAGAGAAGGACTGGCAGGTATTCAAGCGCAATTGCGACACCGAGGAGCTTAAATACCATTCTTACGCGGAGCGAAACCAAAAAACTCGAGCCTTCGTTCTACGGGGGTTGGATGGAGACATTCCAATCGCCGAAATCAAAAGGCAAATACAAGATGAGCACGAATTAGCCACTAAAAATGTCTTTCAAATGCGGAAAACGCAGGTGCCACTGTATTTGGTAGTGTTTGACGCCACAGTCACACTGAAAAAATTACAGCAAGAAGTGAGAACCCTCATGAATATAAAAATTTCATGGGAAAATCGCCGCAGCTCCAAGCCCATTATGCAGTGCCGCCGCTGCCAGGGGCACGGTCACTCAATGACTTATTGTAAGAGGGATTTTAAGTGCTCAAAGTGCGGTCAGGGGCACGAAATTACTTCATGCACCTCTGACACTGTCAGGTGCGCAAATTGTGGCGGTCCACACCGGTCAATCAACCCTGATTGCCCGGTGTATACCTATAAACTGAACCAGCTGCAAGTCGCAAATGCAGCCAAAACAATCCCCAAACAAAATTTCGTTCCTGCTCCCTTGCCCGCCACGCCGGCCTGGCAGGGGCAAGGACGACAACATCCAGGCCGGGGTATAAAACCAAGTCACCCCCCCCAGAGACAACAGCAAGAGAGACGGCCACCCGCAAAACCGGTTCAAGCCAACTATGAAGCCGACTTCCCAAATACTTTGGGAGCCGCCCCTCAGCAGGCACCTGCAGATCAGAGGCCAAACAGGGTAGGTACCACCCCAGCAAATATAACAGACCACATATCTAGTCTACATAATGTTGTCAGCGAAATAAATTCGCTTGTCAATATCTCTGAATTGTTCTTTGCATTAGACGAATATTGTTCAATGCTGAAATCTTGCAACGGCGACAAGATGCGGATAATGCAAGGAACAATTCAATTTTTCACACACGAAATTAATAAGTACAATATATAATTGATGATCTTATTTTCCAATGTTTGTCATAAATGTATTGTCCTGGAATTGTAACGGTATCAGGCAAAAACTCGGTGAATTTAAGCATTTTTTGTATAGTTCCAACTTTCAGGTTGTTTTTCTACTCGAAACTTTTTTGCCAGCAGACTTTTTTCTAAAAATCCGAGGGTATACCGTCGAGAGGCTCGATAGGCGTGCCCGCGGAGGAGGAGTGGCCTGTCTGGTGCATAGGTCGCTGAGATATAAAAGGAAATCTCGCCTAATCTCGCGCATTGAATACGTGTCTATCGAACTAGACGGCGGCCTATGCATCACCGGCGGTTACGCTCCACCAGCACTGCGGCTAACCCAAAATGATTTCACCGTATTTCTAGAGCCCGGCAAGAAGTCACTTTTAATTGGCGACTTTAATGCCAAGCATGTCGAGTTTGGCGATGCTTATACGACTCACAAGGGCACTGTTCTGAGAAACACGTTAGAAAACAACCTGGAAATCCTGTATCACCGAACAATTTATCCAACCTTCCATAGTGGAAACCGGTCTTCGTTCCTGGATGTAGCAATGACCCGGGGAATGGCAGGTGTTGCGTTGCCTAAAGTCATTAGCAACTTTAATTCGGATCACTTGCCAATTAAGATGAGCCTAAGTAACGCTAGGCGGCCGGAAGCCTATGGGACATATATATCCTATAAAAATCTGAATTGGCGAGTGTTTCGACAAAGGCTAAACGAGGCAACTGTCATCCCGCGGCAAATTGAAACCATCCAGGAGCTTGAGACAGAAGTTGACACTCTAACCCGCAATATCCGGCACGTCAGAGACGCTCTATGTCCTGTAGTCAGGAAGAAACCATTCGTGGAAACTCTTCCTGACGAAATCATAAACCTAATCAGTTTCCGGAATCGAATTCGGCGCAGATGGCAGAGAAATCGCGCTGCAATTGACAAGACCAGGGTCAACGCTCTCACGGACCAGATCAGGGAGAATATCCGTAAATACAGGGAAGCGGCCTGGATGAAGTTTGTGAACGAGCTCGGCACGGACGACGGTTCCCTGTGGAAACTTGCGAGACAGGTTAGGGGAGGCCCAGTTCAAATTCCCGCCATTTCACACAATGGCGAGGACATCCTTAATGACCGTGGGAAAACTGAGGCCTTCGCTGATTTTCTCGAGAGCGTACATGGGGAAATACCGGACACCGTGCCATTGCACGCTCAAATCACAGAGGAAATAAGGCCCTTTAAAAAACGATATCCTATTCCGCCCCCTGTAATGGAGAAACTCCTGGTTACCCCGTCTGAGCTTCGCAGTGCTCTCTGTCGTCTGCCAAAGAATAAGGCTCCGGGACCTGATACAATCCCTAACCTTCTCCTTAAAAACATCCCTACCAAAACCTTGATTCATCTAATGCATATTGTGAACGCTATACTTCGCCTACAACATTTCCCCAAATCCTGGAAGATCGCGTACGTGGTACTGTTCCCCAAACCCGGGAAAGACCTTAAGCTTACCAGCTCCTACAGGCCTATTTCTCTCTTGAATACATTGAGCAAACTCACCGAGAAGCTCTTATTGCCCAGGATGAACAGGATAGCCCTGAACCGTCATGTACTCCCCCGGGAGCAGTTCGGTTTTCGCAGCGAGCATAGCACTTGCATGCTTGCTGCGAAGATCGTGCAGGATATATATGACGGATTCAACATAGGGCATTGCACATCCCTATTACTCCTGGACATTGAGAGAGCTTTCGACCGGGTATGGCATGATGGCTTGCTGCATAAGCTATTCATCAAGCACAGCTTCCCTCTGCACTTCGCAGCGCTATTAGAGTCGTACTTGGCCGGTCGCGCCTTCTCGGTGCGTATTGGTAAGTCCTTCTCATCCCGGAGAAATATTAGGGCGGGGGTGCCTCAGGGAACGGTACTATCGCCACAGCTATTTAGTTATTACATAGCAGATCTTCCCTCCCACCCTGAAACGTCCTTAGCGTTCTACGCGGACGACACAGCCCTCTATTCCCACTCCTACACCGCGCAGGAGGCGACAAATAAGTTAACGGCACATATGGAGCTAATAACTCAATTTTATTCTGACTGGAAGATACGTCTCAACCCCGGTAAAACGGAGTTGGCCGTGTTCGCCAGAAAATTCACTAACATAGAAACCGCCCCTATCCTAGTCAACAACATCCCCATTCACCCCAAAAATCCTGTAAAGTACCTGGGAATCATTCTTGATTCAAAGCTCAACTTTAGCAAGCACATAAGTCATGTGCACGTCAAAAACAGGGACGCTCTGCAAAAGTTGAAGCCTTTGATCAGGAATGGTTCCTGTCTCAGCCCCTCAAATAAACTCATCCTTTACAAATCCATTATTAGGCCCTACCTGACGTATGGTGCACCGGTTTGGTGTTCGGTGGCCGACACACACCTCAAAAGACTGCAAATATTGCAAAATAGACACTTAAGGGCTGTTTTCTCGGCGAGTCGGTACACTAGAATACGGGACTTGCACGCCTGGGCAGGCATTGATTACATCAACGAATATGTTGATAAAATGGCGTGCAAGTTTTATACATCTGGAATACTCGGCTCGCCGAGAACTGCCCACATTGCAGATTTGAGGTTTGAGTCGGTCGGCAGACCCAAACACGGTCCCATACACCGAAAAACGTCAATCTTCTTCCAGGCGCCACGGCCGCCCGAATAATGGATTTTCCCATCACCCCTCATCCTTAAAACTCACCCCTATCCACCCCTTCAGCGCCCCTGGGGTTGACACGAAAATGCCGATACCAGGAGCGCAGAAGTTCGACATCTCGAAATCATAGTCTATCGCGGCCCGGGGCATGCCCCTCCCATCGCGCTGAAAACGCGGTGGGCGGGGCATGTCAAGGGACCTCGACGGACTATATATACGTTCAAAAATCCGAACCACAGCAGTCTTAACACTGCTTTCGAGTCGTCTCCATGCTCCCCTGCTCCGGTAGGCGAAGTATGGTCTAGCGCACCGAGTCTATGCCTGATATCAATGTTGCAATTCTCACCTCACTGAAGCTAGAATAACCTAGCTTCCTACCTTTTTACCTTATGTGTATGAATGTGTGTGTTTGTCCCGTATATGTGAGCGTATGTTATACCAAAGAATCGTGAAATGGGGTTTTTCCCACTGTTTTTTCCCCATGTTACTACCCCTCATCTATCCTTACCCCGGAAAATAAGTCATCAGTTCCATTGCCATCCGTGTTGTACTTATTAATTCAAAATTTCTGAAAGGCAACAGCCTAAGTAGAACAGTTACTTGCTGGGATGGTACCTTACTGCTAGCTGAAACATAGCTAGGGCTTAACATCGGCCCATTTGACTGTACACTGCGTGCTGAGAGGTGTCTGAGGCGCCTGTAGGGCGCTCGTAGCCTATCCGTAACAATGTGTCGTGAAATGTATAGTTATGTATAGTAGTTTAAGGTATATGTAATCATTGTCAACTACCATGTTAATAAATGTTGCTTGCTTGCTTGCCCTAGTCTGACAGGGGTAAAAATGGGGTTTGTTGGATCACTCCTCAGTGATCAGTTCCAGACTTTGTACTTTGGTGTTCTCCAGTCTGGAGGAGGACGATGTGATTTGATGGGCCACATCCCGTGGCAACTCGGAATGGCGGGAGCGTCACTTTCCGTAATCAAACTGCTCTCACCAGTTTGACGTTGCTGCCAGCCAATACAATGCAGCCCCTCTTGTCACAAACTGTCACTGATCAGCTCCAGACATTGTACTTCGGTGTTCTCCAGCCCGGGGGAGGACGATGGGCCACATCCCCCCTTAATCCGGCCCTGCGTAGCGAGCGAAGCGAGCGGAGGGGAATGCGGATCGACTAATAGGAGAGGCCGATTTTTATATAGTGCTCTATTTGTGTAAAGGATCTTATAATGCCCATAATGATATCATGGCCCGCCGTATAGGCCCTCTTGGTAAACGTGGCTGCTTGGCTGATTTTCAATGTGCATTTGCATTCATTAATCGGAATAAAAGAGACACTCATTCAATTACACTATTCCTTTGTATGTATATATTCGTCAATTATCTCACTTCATACATGGCCTTCCGCTCGCTCCGGGGGCGCAACCAAACAAACCTAACCCACTAACCCAAGACATGCCCAAATGAAGAAAAACAAACTAAAAAATATTTGCATTCTCGACTGACAAATTTTATTTTATTTTTTGATTTCCGGCATGCCTTGGGTTAGCTTTGTTTGGTTGCGCCCCCGGAGCGACCGACGCGAGCGGAGGGTCATGCGTGAAGGGTAATATTAAATATACTTAAATAGTAAACAAACACTGTTATTCCCCATAAGAAAATGTGTAGCTTTTGGAAACACTGTGCCAGGCCCCCGTGTCGGTTACTAAAATTTCATTATTTTCACGTTACAATTTCAATATTTTCACGTTACACCTGGGAAAGTCGTAGTGGAAGTTTGCCCTTCTAGGGCAATTTAGGCTCAAAACGCGGATATTTTTTCGGCTCAAATGTGGCGGATCCTCCGATTTTTTTGGCTTAAACTACTCTATAGAACACCCCATTTTCTAGCGAAAAAATAATTGCAAAATCGACACAACCTATATGTCGCCAGACCCTTAATTTGATGATATCTTTGAAGATTTTTAACCATTCATATATTTTTCTTGTATTTGGTGATTATTATACGCGGTTAACTAATTTCTACAATTTCGGATACATCTCTGAACTCTATTCCAAATTAAATTTTTTATTTCAAAACATTTCTGAACGTGCTATAAATAGCGTTTTGCAACATACTTGCTTCAATATAGCCTAACTTTAAATACAAAAATTGAACGCTAAAGATTTTATATTCGGATTAGCTACGATAAACCCTTTTTTCTAAATTAAGCGACGTCATCGATGATGTAGATACAAAACCTTCGGGAAACGAACTCTACTTATTACTAGAACATATTTATGTAATACATACAACAAATATCATAGAACACTAGCCTTATTATAAAAATGAGATATTATTATTATTATATGACATATTTTGTACTATAAGACTGTAATATAAAAAAAAACTGTAATTAATTTTGACGTCTTAAACTAATCAATATTATCAATAATAATAAATGGTAAGAATAACCTCGTGCGCCTATGAGCACGCAATATTTTTTTACGTGCTAGTTCTCTGCCCCTCAGTCGTCGTTAAGGTTCACTCGCTTGGCGCACTATACTATAAGGTCTTAAAGGTACTTCTTCTTTATGGATTTTTGGTAGTCCATACAGTTTGGGGCATCTGCTTGATTTTTCTCGAGAGATTGTGCGTTTTTCGATTTCTTGTCCTAGGTTGGCGGCCTTGATTTTGCTTTTTGTTGTTTTTCCAGGTATGTTGTCGGGTCCCTCTGAGTTTGTTTGTAAGTGTTGTCTTGGAGAATTTGTTTCATTTTGTTTTTGTACTCATCTGTGTTCATTACTACTGTGGCGTGTCCTTTGTCTGCGGGTAAAAACTATTCCCACAGAGGACATAATTT
>JAEQML010083355.1:0-10495 GCA_016904865.1 Pissodes strobi | reverse complement strand
ATTGTTTTAAAGGGACATTCTGGACATTTATGCCAAACTTTTGGATCGTCGTCTTTTTGATCACCAGTTTTATGTGTTTTCATATGTTTTCTTAAACTATATTGCCATTTCGTTTTAAATGAACATTTTAAACAATGATGCCAATGGATTTGATCAGCAGGCTTATGAATTGCATTATGCCCTTTTAAACTGTCTTTGTGGATTGTTTTGAAGGTACACTCTGCACATTTATGCCAAACTTTTGAATCTTCGTCTTTTTGATCACCGGTTTTATGTACCTTCATGTGTTTTCTTAAAGCATTTTTCCGTTTAGTTTTAAACGAACACTCTAAACAACGAAACCACTGGATTTGATCAGCAGGCTTATGAATTATAGCATGGGACTGTAAATGGTCTTTGCGAATTGCTTCATAGGGACATTCTGGACATTTATGCCAAACGTTTGTATCTTCGTCTTGGTGACCAATCTGGTACCTCGTGTAATGATCCTTCAATATTTCATTTCTTGGGATTTTCTTAGAATGCTTCAAATGCTTGACTGAATGCTGTTTGACATCACCTATTTGTTGCTTAGGTTTATGGGCAAGTTCGTAGTTTATTAACCTGAAAAAAGGTATTCGCATATAGTAGCCATATGAGATGCATCAACAGTACTGTCATTAACATTTCTTTCACAAAGTGGTTGACAGAGTTCAACATAAAAACTAATCTACAAATGGGAATTTATAAAAACATATATATAGTCACATTTAATATTGAGTTTAAATTCAGCAGCAGAAAATTCAGTGTATTTTTCTGTTGGAATTACTTTCATGGAGAGATTTTTATCTAAGAATATAGTGATTGGAGTATATGTGATGTTAGCCTGCGGACACTCATCTCACAAGAAACGCACTTTTAAATGTATTATTTATGTCTATAACAACGCTAATAGATACAACCTGAATAGCTACTACCATCAGTACCTCACTAGGAGAGCTGATGATTTTAGAATAACCTGAATAGCTTATACCAGAGGTAATAAAACACGTCCAACTCGTCTAACTGAATTATTATGTTCCTTTGTTTTATAAGATACCACAAAGTTTAAAGGATTTGCGTTTTTTACAACTTAAAAGGATAATTTAAAAAAATCATCTTTTAAATAATGCTTTTTACTGCGTAGATGATTCTTTAAAGAGAAGATTTTAGATTTTTAATCTTTAAATTATAAGAGGCCTAAATACAAACATAAATTCGGTACACCAACATCTACAAGCAAATAGACCACACATACTAGCCCTTACAGAAACAAAAGTATGTTCTATAACAACAGTAAACTACTCCTTTCCTGGTTACGACTTACATACCCGATTTAGAGATAAGTTCGGAATATGCCTTTTTCTCCGAAGCGACCTTTCATGTCAACGCGAGTAAACACTCGAACCGAACAACATTGACGTTATGTGGCTCAAGTTCACCGCCAAAGGATTAACCAAGTTTATATGCTGGCCTACCAAAGCTTTTTTACAACACTAGCTACCACTTTTGAATCAATACAGGCCGATCACCCCAATTCAGAAATAATCGTTCTGGGGGACTTCAATGCATACAACACCAATTGGCTCAAACATCAGAACAAGACCGACAACGAAGGTAGAGAAGCATACATCCCAAATTCCATCAAGTTACCGTCAAAAGGAAAGCCCTGGTTGGACAGAAGATGCGCAAGAGCTGTAGGTAGGAAACAAGTACTGGCAGCAACATCAGACCGCTGAAAATCGCAATCATTTTGTCGAAGCGAGAAACGAATTCAAACGTGTGATTGACGAAACTAAGAACAAACACAATTAAAGGATCAGGAATAAACTTTTGCAATGCCCCAGTGGCTCTAGGAATCTCTGGTCGGCAGCAAAGGCAGTAAGTAATAACTTTACAAAAACCTCTCCCACCTTTGACAGACGAACGTGGCATCAAGGCGACTACAGCCAAGGAAAAAGCAAACATGCTCGCCATAATGTTTTCATGGCACTTTACCTTAGACGTCCCTCAAGGCAAGGCTCTTCCCAACATATCGAACATCAATACTACCACCTAACACCCGTTTTTTTCAGGCTTTTTTCTCTGTCTTACGGAAAAGGGATTTACCCATTTTCTTGGAAAGTCGCTCGAGTGCAACCTGTTCCAAAAAAGGCAAGAAAACCACGCTCTCAAATTATCGCCCAATTGCTTTGCTTCCCATAATCTCATGTCATGGAACGTGTAGTCAATCAGCAACTACTCAAGTACCTCGAGAATAACAAAATAATCAACAATAATCTATTAGCAATAAGGATATTCTTTTGCTTAATAAGCATTTTTAATTACATGCATATTTTTAATAGATAAAACAGATTCAGTTTGAGTTTTAATAGGGAAGGTTGTTTCATTTAACCTTTAGGCGAAACACCCCAATGATACCCCTTTTACCACATGGCGATCCTGCCAACGAACTAAGTTGCAATGGTTAAATAGCGAAATGGGTAAAACGCAGAGCAAAGAAGAAATTATAATAGCCCAAGCAGGGAACAGCGGGGGGACACACCAATAGTTCCAGTACGCATGGTTTTGGCTCTATCCAGGATATCCTTAGCACTATTATCACTGGACTTTTGGCAATTCTACTTGGATGGTGCATATATAAGAGGGTCAAGAAAGCGATGGTACGGAGGATGCGTGCAGAAATCGGAAGAAGCCGCGAAACAGTCTAGAAGTAAGAAGAGGAACATTTTAGGTTTTTAGGCTACAATAAAAATATGGTTTATGGGATTAATGGATTATGGTTAAAATAAATGATGGTTGAAGTGATGGAAAGAAAACGGAATGTCGGTGCCCAAGGAATTTATATACTTACTCGATGAAGTCAAAGTATTCAAAATGCATTTAGTAAAGGACAGTTTAGAAAGAAGACAAAAGGAGGAATATAATCTACGTAAGCTAGCTACATTTAAAAATTATACATTAGAGTTAGGGACCCTTAGAGACAGTTTTAATGCACAATAAACGATTCTCAGTTAATGAAAGAAGTTAGGAAATATATAGAGCAGATAGAAAAATATTTAATGGTTAGCCAAAAAGTTTTAGAATCTAGATTAAGAAATATCGAAATTTTGGCGCCCTCTGACTCAGACACGTTTGACGAAACAGTATACATGGCCCAAACATTCGATACTGAAACGGCATCTAGCCTATTACCAAGAATGGACGGTTCGGAAATTGTGACTTTACAATTAATTAGGGGTATTGAATGGTATGATACACTTTTAGACGCTAAGGGTAAATTGTTGTTAGCCACATATGTACTGAAAACGCGTTTGTCCGAGAGTGCCTGTATTAGGGTAAAATAATCCTATGCTTCAAACGAATTGTTAATTATAGATCTTAGGCTTCATTTTATCACTAAAAAATCCGCCACCGCGTTATCTTCCAAATTAAATAATGTATCTCAAGGGTCAAAGTCGGTAGAAGAATTTGGGAAAACGATTGAGGAGCTAATGGTGGTTGACCTCACTATATCTCAGTCTGGGGGTAACTCGGAAAAAAGGGATATTTTGAGGCCAGTTAATGAAAAATCGCTATAAGCTCTTTTGCCAACGGTCTTCCAAATTATGGGTTGCGAACCAATGTCAAAGCGCGAAATTACGACACTCTTAGCGAGGCAATTTGTGGGGCAAAAGACGAAGATCTTGGTCAAGCAAATTCAAAACCTATATTTCACATGCGAGGTAAGGGCAATTACTTACAACAAGACCACCGTTATGATATTTGTATTTGTATTTGTACACGTGAGTGGGTCCAAATAGGACCCTCCACTGCGACCCTTGGTCTATTGTGGCTCACATCTGTGTTTCCACTATGCCAGAGGCTCGATCCTTTTCAAGAAATCGAACAGCTTTCTGGGGTGGATAGTTTTCAAATCTGCAAGTGTGATTTGAGTATTTCCAAAGACTGTTTGTCTGGTTCTTTCTATTGCTGGACAGTGGCATATAACATGCTCCATTGTTTCTTCGTCCTCCAAGCACAAGCGGCATTCCGTTTCTTCGGAGAGCCCTATCTTGTTCATGTGGCTTCTTAGCCGACAGTGGCCAGTGTACATGCCAACTACAGCCTGTACCTGCTGCCGGCCAAGTTGAAGAAGCTGTCCGGTTCTCATTCCTGATGGCAGATTCACCGCCAACTGTGAATTAGTTAGGCCTGGTAACTCTCTCCAATTATCTACAAATTGATTTTGTGTCGACCTGGAGAGGGCTTCTTTAGCTGTGTTATAAGCTATTCCCAGTACTGGTTCTGGTCCTATGAAGGCCGTTGCGGCCGCCTGCTTCGCAAGAGCATCAGCTTTTTCGTTTCCTTCATATCCTGTATGTCCAGGTATCCAGATCAATGTAAGTTTGTTCTCTCTCCCTAGTTTGGTGAGTAGTTCCTGGCAGTTCCATACTGTCTTGGATGAACAACGGCTATAATCAAGAGCTTTTAGAGCTGCTTGACTGTCCGAGAAAATTTTGATTGACTTGCCTTTCCAGTTTCTATCGATGAGCCACTGTGCAGTCATATCAATGGCCTTAACTTCAGCCCGAAAAATGGTTGCATGTTTGCCTAGGGAACATTTAAGCTCAACCTTACCATTTTTGTTCCATGCAGCAGCTCCCGTACCATCATTGGTCTTGGAGCCGTCAGTGAACCAACTATTCTCTGTTCTTCTCAGATTTTCAGAGTCCTTCGCCCATTCGTTCCTCTCTGGTAGGAGGACGTCATAGGCATGGTAATAGGTGGTTTTGGAAGGCATAACATCTGATGGTAGACCCAACACACTGTCCTGCTCATTGGCATTTTCCAGCCTGTTGGGCACCATGATGATCGCCTGCGGATTGTTGATCACCGCCTGTGTCAATCTATACGTCGCCCATCTAGCCTCCTTCTCCAGTACTATTTGAAGAGGTGGCAGATTTAGAAGACACTCAAGCGCTGCCGTGGGTGTAGTGCCGAAAGCGGCACTAATTGCCAGACACGCTTGTCTTTGTAAGGTAGATAATTTGATTCTCGCGGAGCTCTGTAAGCTCTTAGAGTACCAAGCTACTGCCCCATATGTTATCATTGGTCTTATGACCGCGATATAGAGCCAGTGCATTTGTTTGGGATGTATGCCCCATGTTTTGCCGCAAATGCGTCTGCAGGTCCATAATGACAGTTTCGCCTTTGCGGCAATTTTATCCAGATGCGACTTCCAGTTAAGTGTTTTATCTAAGGTAATTCCTAGATACTTAACTGTATTCGCAAATGGGATAGTTTCTCCTTTGAGTGAAGGTGGTCTTAGGTCTTCCAGCCTTTTCTTCCTTGTGAATGGTACTATAACTGTTTTGTGTGGGTTCACAGATAGTTGCTCCCATTCACACCAGTCATAGACCACGGTCAGCACCTCTTGCAGATCCTCTGAAATAGTTCTTTGCAAGTTGCTTTTTATCAGTATTACTAGATCATCCGCATATGCCTGCACCTCCACATCCCACAGCGAGAGGACCGCCAGCAGACCATCCATCAGGAGAGACCACAGAAGGGGCGACAAAACCCCGCCCTGCGGACACCTCCTACCAGCCCTGAATCTGTAGCTCTCCCCCTGTAGGGTTGTTGTGCCCACTCTGCAGTTTAACATACTTCCGATCAAATTCCTTATTTGTGGTTCAACCCCTCTTTCAGCTAATGTTGTGTATAAGGAGTTTGGTAATGCATTATTGAATGCTCCTTCGATGTCTAAGAACACACCCATCGCGATAGTCTTGCTTTCTAACGCTTGTGTTATGTTCCCGACAAGGTTGTTTAGTGCTAGTTCTGTAGATTTGCCGGTCTGATACGCATATTGGTGAGCATTCAGTGGATACTCACCAAGTGCACCCGTTCTGATGTGCACGTCGAGTATCTTTTCCATGCATTTCAACAGAAAGGAGGTCAGACTTATAGGTCTCCATGAGTTAGGTGTTGATTCCCTACGTTCCATTTTTGGGATGTACACCACTCTGAATTTAGTCCAGCTGCTAGGTACATAATTACTCGCTAGGCTGGCTCTAAAAAGTTTGATTAAGAACGGTGTTAATACTTCCAGACCGTTCTGCAGCAGTGCTGGAAATATTCCGTCCTCACCAGGTGATTTAAAAGGCTGAAAAGATAAAATAGCACTTTTAATTGTTGATGCATTAATGATGTTCTTGGGGACAATCCAATCACCCGCTTTTGGCCGATTTGATCGGTCCCAAACAGGCTCCTCCTCATCATTATGCAAAATCCGACATCCCGGGAAATGAGTCCTAGCCAGAAGCTCCAACATCTCCATGCCAGATTCCGTAAAGGATCCGTCAGGTCGTTTTAGCGATCCTAACTCCTGAACGGGTTCTCTAGAGAGGATTCTATGGATCCTTGCACTGCCAGGTGCATCTGTTAAGCTCTGGCAGAAGGTTTCCCATGAATTCCTTTTTGCCTCTCTGATGGCTTTGTTGTAGTTCGTTAGAGCAGTTCTGTATTGATCCCATGTGCCGGTCTCTTTAGCTTATGATAATAGGCGCGGACAAAGTAATAATTTTCGAAGTATTAGGGGTGGAAATAATTTTGGATATAATAACAGAAATAATGTTAGGGGAAACTCTTTTCGAGGTTATCAAAATAATAATAATTTTAGAGGAAGAGGTTCTCGCTTAAATAATAAGTATTCACCACGGGGACAGTATGGCACCAGAGGACGTTTCTTTGGTAATAATTCAAATCAAACACTATTTTTCACGAATAATGAGGAGTTTAATAATACGGATAGAAATCAAAATTATCCGCAAAAGAGATACGAAACATTTTTTCGAGGCCCATGTGAATAAAAATATAGAAATTTCTGACCCATTTATTTATTTATTTATTTTTTATTTATTTAACTTACTGGCCTTGCCCATTATTATACGATAATTCAATAACACTAAATTATAACTTCAAGTTAACTAAATTAGAAAATGAAAACATCAAGGTTAACTAAATTAGAAAATATACACATCACAAATTACAACTATCACAGAAGAAAAAAATAAACAATTTTATCAAATTAACGCCCGACAACATTAAACATGAAATTCCTTAATAAAACGCACAAAGTTCTTTTCCTTTACAATAAAGTCAATGTTAGGTGATAAATTATTAGCAAGTCTCACCGATCACGATGTAAAGGTGTTATATTTTACATTAGTTCCACAGAATGGTTGGAAAAATAACTGATGAGACCGTGTATTTCTTGAAGGAACCAACATGCCAATAGACTGTAATAAATCTGGACAAAAAACAGTAGAATTATATATATTATAAAGGTTTATTAAGTCTCTATGTTCTCTACGTACTTTGAGACGAGCAAGAGAAAATCTCTCATACAAAATACTATAGTCATAGTGGTAGCCCTCAGTTAGATGAATCCCTGCTTTGAAAGCCATATATCTTAAGAATTTTCTTTGTACTTGTTCAAGGCTATGAATATGGCACACATAAAGTGGACTCCAAACCGATGAAGCGTATTCCAGTAATGGTCTGATTAAAGTACAATATAACATTCGAATAGCAGAAAGATTGGTAAAATCCCTTGTACATCTTTTCACAAATCCCAACATTTTCAGTCTCCTAGAAACAAACTCATTGATGTGAGTTTAAAATGATAGTGTGCTGTCCATTAGAACACCAAGATCTTTTGAGGTTGAAACATGAGTCAAAGTGGTATCGGCTATTACATAAGCGAATGTTGTTGGTGCACGCTTCTTAGAGAAAGAGATACTATGGCACTTGCTGGGGTTTAAATCCATGCAATTTTGAACACACCAATCCTCCAGCCTGGACAGATCTGATTGTAGATCGATACAATCGTTAATAGAAGAAACTTGTAGGAAACACTTTAAATCATCTGCAAAACACAGAAATCTTGAAAATTGAAAACGTTGATGGATGTCATTCATATAAAGGTTAAACAACAGGGGCCCCAGATGTGAACTCTGACGTACCCCTGAAGGAACTTCAATTTCAATGGACCTAAATCCATTAACTTTAACAATCTGTACCCTATCTGACAAATAACTGCCAATCCACGTCAACAAGTCACCCCCAATACCTGCAACACTCAGTTTATTTAACAAGATTTTGCGATTCACTCTATCGAACGCCTTGGAAAAGTCAGTGTAGATAGTGTGCCCCTCCCCACCATTGTCCAAGACGTCCGATAGGTCACCACCAAAATTCAACAAGTTAAGTTCTGTTGATCTTTTAGCCTGAAACCCAAATTGCTGAGGTATTATTACTTTTTGCAGAATGGATGTTAAATGATTTGTAACAATTTTTTCAAACACTTTGGGGATGACATTTAAGTTGCAGACAGATCTGTAGTTGGTCACATCTGCCCTATCACCAGCTTTATATATGGGGGTTAAATAACTAACCTTCCAGTAATTGGGAAAGTATCCCAATTTGAGGGACTTATTAAACATAATAAATAGAGGGCGGGATAGCACAAAGCTGCATGATTTTAAGATGCTGGGCGGTATATCGTCCGGGCCTGGGCTTTTGTTGATGTCTAATCTAGAAATTTCCTCATATATGGTCGAAATATCTATATGAAAATTATTAACAGTAACATCATTAAAGGACGGGAACTCCACAATAGTGCCGTTCCTGGTTGAGTACATTCCCTTAAAGTAATCAGCGAATAAGTTTGACAGCTCAGGTCCTAAGCCACAATGTTTACCATCACAAAACATTTCTGTTGGCAAGTGAGTACTAGAGCGTTGGGAGTTGACATAAGTCCAGAACTTTTTTATATTTCCCTGGTTAACTACGACCATCTCAGAGTTGTAAACAAACTGATCATAACATGCACTAGAAAGAGCTTTACATTGAGATCTTAGAGAAGAAAATGCAACATAGTTATCCCTATTACCAGTCATTTTAAAAGCCTTGTGCGCTTGTTTCTTCAAAACAATTTAATTTTTAAGGGCTGGACTGAACCATCTTGGAAAATGACCCTGGGACACTCTTTTTAAAGGCACAACCAATTCCAATTGTATTGCTGAATAAAGTACATCGTAAAAAGTGTTTATTGTGTCATTAAGAGAAGATTGCTGTAGAATTAAATTCCAGTTGACTTCTCCAAGATAGTGCAAAATATCAGGAGGATTATTGGACAACTGTCCAAGAATTCCTTTGACCTGTGTTCTGCCGTCACCCTCAGGAGCGTTGAATATCATAACATTATTAGATTTCTTCTGACGTTCCTGCAATTCCAGGATAAGATCTTCCTCCGGAACCTGACTGGTACTTGGAGTAACAACACTCCGTGGGTTCTCCCTGTGTATGTTTTTTGAACCTTCCATCTCAGTCTTGACGAAGAATTTAATGTCGTCAAGGCTAGATGCAAAACACGTTTTTATACTTTTTACCTCCTCTGAGAAGCCCTGTATTAAGTCAGTTACAAAGATTTTTTGAGTTTTACTTTTAATTTCCTCAAATTCTGCCTCCAAGGCTGTAAGACGGTTGACCATCTGTGTAGTAGTATTGATGATTTTTGGAACACATAAATTACAAATGTATGGCATAACTCGACTGCTCAAAACAATTGTTCGAAGCTCGGTGGTACTGATTCCTGAACATTTCCGGCATAAAGTTTTCTTACACAGGTCACAAGGGTAGCCAAAGACATCTGTAGAGTTTTTAGGCTCCTTAAAAATACATGCCTGAAAACAACTGGAGCATGTGCCTGACATTCTAAGTTAGCTTTTTGACTATGGCCAAAAAACCCAAAAATGGCCACTAATTCCATATAAAAACAATTTCACAGGATAGGTAGCGGTTAAATCCAGTTATGAGGTAAATTTCAACCACTAAATACTATTAATCTTGTTGCAAATTGGTAAAATTCTATGGAGCAAAATATAAACAAACATTTATTTTTGAGGTTATCTTACGTTATTTATGTTTAATACTAACGGACTTAATTTTATTTATGTGAAATATAGATAAAAAATTGACAATATTGCTTGATACAGGGGCTTCAATAAGTGTGTTTTTTAAAAACGTTATAGACAAAGCAGAAAAAATCAATTATTCAAATAAAACAAAAATTAACGGAGTTTCTGGGGCAATATTTTCGCGAGGTTCGGCGAACTTATGTTTAAATATAAATGGTGCAAAACTGTGTCACGAGTTTTTGCTGATCGACAGTTAAATTAGACTACGAAAACTTCCTTTTATCATTCACTCTAAATAATAAACAAATAATAACGTCTATTCAGTCGAAATACTAGAAGTATACTTGTATTCCGGCCAGACATGAAGTAATAAAATATTTTAATATTAACACAAAAGAAGAATGCGTTGTTTTACAAGATGAAATATGTGAAGGTGTATTTGTTGCGGGAATCTTGGTAAGATCAATTTCTAATCGCATTCCGGTACGAATTATTAATACACGAAATCAGGA
>JAEQML010083354.1:0-10495 GCA_016904865.1 Pissodes strobi | reverse complement strand
CCAGAAATTCCTGGAACCACTGGGGCATTGCAAAAGTTTATTCCTGATCCTTTGATTGTGTTTGTCCTTAGCGTCTGAATCTACTCAAAATTTTAGCCCCAGTTGTGGTTTCATGTCCTATACTTAAATCCAACAGTTCCAAAGATATGTTGTCACTTTTATTAACATAACAAATACAATAGTTACGAAACAAACTTATTTAATTAAGTACTGGAGATGGCGTCCCTGAACAGCTTGACAATGCCCCAAGTTGTAATAAAATGTATTAATAACATTTTCTAGCATAATTGGAGTTATCAATTCACATTCAGTCCTGATCCTGTCTTTAAGTGTATCAATATTTTCCGGTTTTGTTGGGAACACTTTATTTTTCAAATGACACCAGAGGAAATAATCCGTCGGCGTAAGGTCAAGGGACCTCGCTGGCCATTCTATTTCACCTCTTCTGCCGATCCACTAATTAGGAAAAGTAGCAACTAAAAATCTCCTTACGTTTATACCGAAATGTGCAGTGGCTCCATCTTGCTGAAATCATGTTGATTGTAAACTGTAACCTCTCCTAATTATTATTTCAGGTAATATATCATCTTGTAACAAGTGCAAAAAATGTTCTGCATTCAAATTTCCCTCAATAAAAAACGGTCCCATTATTTGGTTTTGAATTATACTAGCACTAGCCCAAACTAACCCAAACGTTGACCTTCTCAGGATACTGGGCAGGATATTTTCTCATCCAGTGAGGATTCTCATCGACCCAGTATCGACAATTATGTCGCTTAACTGTACTGTTAAGCATGAAAGTTGATTCGTCAGAAAAAATAATATTATTGAAGAAATTCGGATTTTGATCCCATTTCTCCATCATAATTTCACAAAACTCTATTCGGCGATCAAATTCATTTCAATTTATGTAATTTTATAGGGATAAAAATTGTTACATCTGAGGACATTCCTCACCGATACAAAACCAACATCTGACTGAGAGGCCACTTTTCGTAAGGACAGATTTGGTTCTTCTACAAAATTCTATCATTTGACAATGTTAAAAACAACTGTCATGAAAATGTTGGTACTGTCTTAAAATAATAATACGCAGGTAAACAAGTAAAACAATAGGTAATCTGGCAGCAAAATTTAAAAATCTTAATAAAAGTGACGTCATATCTTTTGATCTGTTGGATTTAAGTATAGGACATGAAATAGGAACTGGGGCTAAAATTTTGCGTAGATTCAGACAGTAAATTGAAAACAATACTATTTCATTAAAAAAAATACAACATCCGTTTATTCCGCGTTTGTGAAGCACCCCGTATACTTAACATATTTTTTTAAGGTAGATCTAACAAAGATCTACAACTTTCATCTGAAATATTTTTTGATCAGAGGCGGCCTTTTAGAAATATCGAGGGGGTCCGGGACTTTTTGAACACAGTGTATATATGACTTCTGAACTGATTACTCCTATATAGATATACAGTTTACACACTGTTTTTTTTAATGCATAAATTTGGCATGTGTCAAATATTTAAATGCTTCCAGCCAACATATTTTCAGATATTCTGATGATGAAATTTGGTTAAACCTAGTTTGACAAGGTACGAATCTTGGGAATATAAAAAGAGATTAAAAATTTGACACCTAAAAAAAACAGGGTTTAATTAGTAATTTGATTTGTGCTATAACAATAGCAAATTATATGAAAGAAATCAGAAAACAAAGAGGTACAACGATATTATAAGCATTTTAAATTATGTACCTAAACATTTTATTGATAGTATTCCTTTATCTGCCAGCATCTTATGCAGTAATCAAGATCATGTCGAATATTTATTTATTAGGCAAATTTGTAAACAATTAAATTATAACGTCACTACCTGATCGACCTAGTCACATCATCGAACATTAAGTTCGGTGACCTGGTGTGCCGCGCGCCGCTAACTCGAGCATGTCGCTTATTAGGTCGCTCTTGTCTTTTATTCCCATATAAATGGATCCAGTACTATTTTCAAAACTAAAAAACTAAAACATATAATCTATTACTATAAAAAAACTTCCCTAACATTAATATAAGTTTCTTTTAGTTTACAATTAAATTGTCAATATGGTACGCTCCTCCCGATTTAAAATCGACACTCAGGTGTCTGTCTAAACCTTTGTTAATAATATATTAATAACAGCTCTTAAAATAATCTCTCCAGGTAGGGATCTAAATACATGAAAGAATCCTGTAAAACTTTGTCTCCCTGCATTCGTGCGGCAATGTCGTCTTTACCCTTCTAAAACTAATGCTTTTCTGCACCATATAGTAGAACTATAAATATTATGTTTTAATTAAACTGTTATTTTGAAATTAAAACTTGACACTCGACAACAGCTACGTTCAGGGTCCTACTAAATATTACAAAAATCTCATCGTTTATGTTTGTTGTTTGTTCTAAAGTTCGCTCCAATAAGCTAATTTATATAGCAATAGAATCCATAATCAATAAAAACTTCCGATTACTTCAACTTTCTCTTATTACTCCAACTTCCATTACTCGCACAGTTCATTAAACTCCGTAATGTGCTGAAAGTTGAGAATGAGGCGAACTCCGAGACTGGGTCACGGTCTAGTTTACACTTCCTCCCAGTTCAGCTTTAATTTTAAAACGGGAGAGAAACTCATCTCTTAAAAACAGTGGTGGGGATTCATGAATGAACTTGCGGGGGGAGGGAGATGGGGGTGTCCCGGCCCTCATTCAGGCCGAAGCACTAACGAACTTTATCGTCTGCTTTCGGCGTTTCGCTGTTTTCTTATTATGACTGCAGAATGCTCGTTATTTTACGTCTTAGAGGAATTATAATTTGCTTGGGGTAGGTTAGGGGTAGTTGAATAAGAAAGTCTGAAGGTATATTTATATTTTCTATATAGCATTGAATGATGGCAACATGCTTAAATTATTAATATCATATCAAGAGCCTTGGCGAGCTCTGTGGATAGTATGATTTTCATTCCAATAATCGCTCTTGTTTAAAATGATTGAGAATGTTTCTTAAGAAGTTCAAATTAATCAAATATTATGGGCATAATACGAACGAAAGTTTACCTTCTGTAAATATCAACTCTCATTATTTAAAATTCACACACACGAAAGCCATACAAAAAATCCATCGATCAACATTATTTCTCGTTATAAAGGGGTGCACATTCGTTTACAGGCGGACGCTGATCTATCAAACATTTTTCATCGGTGCATTGTAGCTCGTAACTCATCTGAAAACATGAAATGTACAGGAAATGCAGGTGTCAAGAGGAAGGACGTGTGTTGATTCCGAGATAACTCCTTTTTTATGGCGTACATACAAATTGCGTGCTTTTAACGTATACCTACAAGACGTTTTGCATCTTCCGAGTTGTTTAATTTCGATGTTCAACGGGGCGTTTTTAATCACAATATTTCAAAGTATACTAGTACTAATTCGGATATGAAAGGTATTTTTAAGCATACGATCTTATCGGTTCTACAGAGCGTTAAATTAGAAAACATGCTATTTTTTGCCAAAGGAGTATTGTTTTCTGATCAATAAATTGAATTATAATTTTCTTGGTGTAAAGTAGCAAATATCTCGACAGCAGATTTGTAAATATATTCATAGGTAAAGACGCAGACGATATTAGGAAACAATGTCTAGTAGATTGTTGAAGATTTGGAAGACTTAGGAACTATAAAGTGTTTATTAAAGTGTTTACATATCGCACCTGTTGGCGTTTGCTCTTGAGAAAGTTGAAGTTTTCAGCAGTTAAAGTGAACTAAGAATTATAAATTTCGGAAGTATCACGTATCTAATAGAAATCTATCCAGTGAATGGATTTTCAAAAGTATATTTGGAGGATAAAGTACATTAAATTGCGATTTACTACTAGACAAAGGCGTTATCGGTTAAGGACAAGAAATAATCCTGTTTGGTATTGCTTTTTTCGTGTCGGATGTTTTTTTTGCTGGATGTTCGAGAAAATAATAACATAAACAGACATGGAAGGCAATGAACTTAATGACGACAACATTTGTTGTTTGAAATGTAAACAAGCATGCGATGAGGATTTCTACACATGTGCAGGCCCGTTCCTGAGGTGTCTGGCGCCTACGTGCAGGTTTCTTTGGTGCGCCCCTAGTTAAAAAAAATGGTCCTATTTTTTAAAAATATATTTCACGAAAAACTAGCAATGATTTGAAATGTAAGAAAACTGATAAAAAATTATTAGAAAAATATTTATTAAATTACGAAAACAAACAAAATCACATAAAATATTTGGTAAGTATATCAATAGAAAAATATACCCTAGAGAAACAAAAAAAAACGATATAAACAGTACTTATAATCAATATATCATTACGATTATTTACTTGATTATATTTATGAAATATAATAAATAATAAGAACTAAAAGCAGTCCATTCACAAGAAAATTAAAAGAGAATAAAATTAACGTAAATAAAATAAACAATAACAAGAACACAAAACAATATTATGCCTTCTTATATGGTAGGTAACAGAAATATTTTAATTATAAAAAAAAACGTTTCAAAAATTAAAAAATACTATTTTTGTTATAAACAAAACAAAAAAGGAACGATATACCTAAAACAAAACACGTCTGGCATTCACGGATGCAGGCTCGTTGATCATCTGATTATATTCTTTAAGAGGATAAAAATTTATTAACAGAATATTTGGATAATCATCTACACTTGTGAATTTCCGAATCAGTCATAATTACTGGTCTCGGAATTCGTTGCTGGTTTGCGATCTGGTCCTTAACTTATACATGCTAAACTACATTCATTATACAATTTTACATACAATCTTCCAGAATCGTGGACGTTACCAGTAGACAGTAGTATGTATTATTTATAATATTCCAAAATTTTTTTCTAAAAAATGTTAAAACTATGACTGTTCCTAATAGTTTGAGGTAGCGAATTATAGGTTTTTACTGGGGGATGTACATTTGTAAATTGGATTGTTTAGGCCTTTGTTAGTTCTATTGATCTCTATAAATATTCTGTCATGGCTTCGGTCATGCACTTGATGTACAAAATTAATATTTGCATTACTTTTGTGTTGATTATTTATCATTTTGTAGATAAATTTGCTTTGTACAATTTTTATAATGTCTGTTAGTGTTGTTATATTTGTCATTTGATACACTGAATCGGTATTAGTTCTGTATTCTATATTAAATAAAATCTTAACTACTTTATTTTGCAGTTTTTGTGCTTTGCTGGACAATGTTGTTCCACCCGAGCCCCATAGGGGTATCGGATATCTGAATATAGATAAAAAAAAATATGCACTATAAATCTGGTATAAAGATGATCTTGTAGATAGTCTCTACATCTGTATATTGCTCCTATCATTGGAACGATTTTATTCTTTATGTGTTCTAGGTGAGGCAGCCAATTCAACTTATCATCCATAATCAGCCCTAAGTATTTTGCATTATGAACTCGTTGAATGTCATCTCCCCCGATCTTTATTGTGATGGTAGGACACACCATATTCTGTACAAACAACATATATTCAGTTTTTTTTGTATTTATTTTTAATTTATTTTTTTTTTTGAGCCCTATAGCATATTCATTGTTATTTATTATGAGATTTAAAGCATGAAGATCCGAGTTTATGTAAACTATTGCCATGTCATCGGCAAACATGAAGTATCAGCCTGCAATGCCTGCAACTTCCAAGCTTCTTACATGCAAAGAATAAAGTAGTGGCTCCAGGACTGAGCCCGGGGGTACCCCACAAATAGTGGTAACTGTCCTACTTGCTACTCTATTTATTTCTATATAGTGTTCCCTATCTGTAAGATACGATTTTAGAAAAGAAAATGCATTACCCCTTATACCCATTTTTTCAATTTTATTTAGAAGTATGTCGTGATCCACGATATCAAATGCCTTTTGCAGATCAATTAAGACTGCTACAGCATATTTCTTATTGTCAAGAGCTCAAGAGATGTAAACAACAAAGTCCAAAGTTGTACTCATAGTGCCACTCTGCTCCTGAAACGCATATTGATAGCAGTCATACTTAACATAACTTGACAAGAAGGAGAGCATTCGGTTTTTAAAGCACATTTCCATAATCTTTGACAGAGTCGATATTACAGTTAACGGTCTATAGTTATCCACTCTACTTTTCGGTCCAGTCATATGTATTGGTGTAACTCTACCAATATTAAGTTCTTTAGGAAATTTACCATCTGAGAATGATTTATTTATTAACTTAACCAGTTGGTATTATTTAATTTTTTAGTGTTATAATGTCCTTTGTGTTTATTTTATCATGTCCTGGTGAGGGCTTTTGGTTCAATTCATTTATAATTACTTCTAGTTCAGAACTGTTTGTTTTTTTAAGAAACATTGAATTACTTACATAAATTTCATTAAAGTTGGAAGAGTTATCCAACTGAGTCATAGTAATGCTATTTACAATGTTATTTCCTGCATTTACAAAATATTGATTAAACACATTTACAATCTCCTGTTTATTATCTATTGACTGTCCTTGATGTTCCATTTTTTTACACCACTGTTTTTATCACATTTACCATGTACCAATTCATTCACAAGCTTCCATTACTTTTTCTGGTTCATACCTGTTTGAGTCCATTTACTTTGAAAATATTGCTTTTTTAGCACTTTACGCTTTTTTTTCGACTAGTTTTTTCTTTTCAGAGAAAGCTCTTGAAATGATTATGTTATTTGAATTTTTTACCTTTCGTTTGTATAGCTTATCCCGTTCTTTCATTAGTTCCAAGAATTCCTTGGTTATCCAGCCATTCTGTTCTCTACACTTTATACTATATTTGTGTGTAGCCCTTTCTTTAGCTTCCTGGATCGCCAATACAAGCTCTTCGAATGTATCAATATTTTGAGTAGCAACTACATTGTTAAAATTTGTAACAAACACACCTTTGTCTAGTACTAAACTATCTGTCTTTATTTTTGTTTTTAGTTTTATAGACTTATTTCCTAAAACACTTATTTTTAGTATTCTATGATCCGAAAAATCACTATCACAAAAGTCAATGTCACAGGTAATGTTTGTATTGGACAAGACATGGTCAATAATAGAAGTTCTTTCAGCAATTCTTGTTGCAGATTCTCTGGTAATTTTATTGCAAATTTGAAAGCCACTAAGAGTCACAATAGTCTCGTACTCACCGACCTCCAGAAGACTTGAGTTCAAAAGGTTTATATTCATATCACCAATGACGATTGATTTATTCTTGGAGTTTTCCAAGATATTTTCCAGCTCTACAAGAAATTCGTTGACGGGATATGAGGGGGGGTCTATAAAATCCACATGTTTTGAGTTTTGCATCCAGAATATCAATGCACACGAGATTGTACCTCACATCACTGCCAGAAATAGAGTTTATACTAGAACTTATTGAGTCCTTATATAAATGGATGTTCCACCTCCTCTTGTAAGTCGACAAGAGTGAACCCTACTGTAGCCTTCCATATAAAATTGATCTTTGTCATTGTCTTTAAACCATGATTCCGTTATCGCTAATATATCACATTCATTCTGTCTAACATAACAAAGTCTTTTTGTAAAGATGATGGACCATCGAAAAGTATGTATAGACTGGGAGCGTCTACCCATATATGAAGACATTAATATTGTCACGAATAGTTTAGGGGGTAGCGTGTTTCTTAAAGAATAACTTCTCAGAGAAGAGCCGCGTCGCGATTAGTACAATGACGGGGTCTCAATGCTTCCTTTAATCTACCACTGGATGTTCTACTCGTGAGGACACGCCTTGTTTAGCGTGCCGGGGGGTAACTGAGGTAGACCGGGACCGAGTTACGTGGGGTAAGAAGAGATGATAAAATAAGCACGTTCAGTTTATAACAATAACAATGTATTAAGGATGAAACTTATTGGTCAGAAAAAATGAGATTCTATTAAACTCGATTACTACGGTGCGCATGTTTTCTCGATTTGAGCTACTGTTTATAGGTCTTTGTTTACTGCCTTATAATTTATAGTTTTTCTTAAGAGTTGGGCTTTATTTGAGAGCACTAAAAGATTTCACTAAACTTTTTAACTGACTATTTAGACACATGTCTTTCTCAACACTCTGAGAAACTTCTTGTCAGAACTTTACTATGGAGGTTGTGAAACCCCTGGTCCTAGCAGTCGTCAAGTGGCTAACCGGTACCAGGTTTGGAAGGAATGGACTAGAACCTAAAGCAGCCGTATGGCTAACTTTAAGAGCGGATAGAACCCAGAAGGCAGTCGTCAAATGGCTAACCTTGGGTGCTGGAGGCGAGACTAAAGTCTGCCGAACTAGCGTATTTATACTAAAAAAGTGATGATCATGGCATGCTTAAGGTTCAAAATCGCTCCCGTTGTTTATAGTTTGCTTTTAATGTTTATATAACAATCTCCAAGTTCAAGTTCAAGCTTACGACAGGGTGATATTTCTTTAGTAGCTTATGCATTTTAGTAGATTACAATATAGCAAGATGTTATAAATGCCAGGGATTTCATCATAAGAGCAATAAATGTGGCAGGAAACAAGTATGTATGTGGAAACTGCAGTGAAGAGCACAATACATTAGAATGTAGTAAATACACTAAAAGATGTATTAATTGTGTGACAGCAAATGAACAATATAATTTAGGTTATGATATTAGCCATAGTGCATTAGACTTAAATTGTCCATCACTTAGGTACCATACATTGATATTAAAAAACAAAATTGATTATAATTCATAATAAACATGGTAAATCACGTTCAAGATAAGATTCTTGATATAATTAATGAGGAAAATATATCAATGGATGAAAAAGTGCACATCAACAAAATAAAACAGTTAATATGTAGTAAGGAGAGTTTATTGAATATTGTACATACATATCAATATTCGAAGTATAAATAAGAATATTGACAATTTAATTACGTTTATAGAATCATATGACTTGAAGTATATAGATATTTTGGTTTTAACCGAAACTTTTCAGCTTGTGTCAACCATAAATTGCAATGTACCGGGTTATCAATTTTTTTATAATGAAGCAAACTATAATAGGAATGATGGTGTCATAATATTGGTAAAAAATGGAATTAATGTAGAGTTTTCACACAAAAAATTGAATGTTTCGGGAGCTACAGTAGGTAGACTGAAGTTTCAACTAAATAATGTATTTTTTGGTTTAACGGCGGTTTATAAGCCATCACCGCTTTCTAAAGCTGAATTTGTAGACGATGTAAATAGCTTTTATGAAGATTTGATAGGTGCCAATATTGAAATTTTTATGGGGGATACCAACATAAATATTTTGGATGATAGTGATAATGAATTCATTTGGTTTCAGATCTTACATAAACTCTGTGACAAGGTCACTTTCTGGTACTTGCTTAGATCATGTGTTTGTTAGACAAAAATTAAAATCCGTCAATTTACGTTTAAATTCTTATATTCTTAGTGAAGAACTAATTGATCACAGCCCAGTTTTGCTCATTGTGAGCCAGAATGAGCCATCTCAAAAAATATAGTAGGGGGACATGACGTGAGAAATACCAAACTGAATATGGCTAATTTTAAGGAGCAACTCCAACAATATGACTGGTCTATTGTAACAAATGAAAACCATCCTGAAACAGCAACAAAAATATTCATTGATTCTTACAATAAATTATTAGATAATTCAACAGAAACTTTCATAGTAAAGAAAACAAAAAAATAAAAAAGTGAATTACAAACGGTATTATTACATCTATTAAAAAGAGAGATAAAATGAAAAAAAGACTACTCACCAATCATAACCTACAACTTGAAAAACAATATAAAGAATATCGTAACAAATTAATACATAAGCAGAAAATGACTATTATAGAAACGAGATAGAAAATAATAAAAATGACATTAAAAAACTGTAGAAAATTATTAAGGATGCTACTTATGAAAAAGATACTAAGTCGAACAAATTTATCAACATAAAAATTACTATAGACCGGGATATTGGAGATTCTTTGAAAATGGCTAATTTTGCGAATGAACATTTTGTGAATATTGGAATAGAAAGCTATCCCTCGCCCTCAGACGGAAAGCCAAAAAACTCAGCAAAATACAAAACTCAATTATTCTTACCTCTGTCCGAGAATAACAACCGCAGAGAAGCGACAACATAAATCCCGCCCAAAAATTTGGAGTGGGAGGTAAACCGGCGAACTGTCATCTCCACGTGTTTGTCAGTTTAGTTTAGTCCCAGATTTGTTTAGTACAGGCGTCGACGACAAGATTTTTGCGTGAACGCCAGTTTCCTTTGGATTGTTTGTGTGTTAATTATTATTAAAGTGACTTCTTCAGCGAGGGTAAAGTCAGAAAAAAGTGAAATGCTTATCAAAGTGAAACGCCCCATTAATTAAGCATGTTCCAGTATATAGCTAGAGGGCTGAAATTTTCAGGACATGTAGCCGGGGTAAAATGAG
>JAEQML010083353.1:0-10495 GCA_016904865.1 Pissodes strobi | reverse complement strand
ATACTATTGTGTCAGTAAATAATATGCCTTAATCCTATTTCATTAGCATTCTTTAAAACTGCTTTCTTAAATGCATTTAGCAGGCTATATTAAAACTGAACGCTCTAAACTTTATCAATATCGTTATCGTAAAGACTAATTATTGTACTTCTTGTTAGAAACAATAAAACTAAACTCATCCCTTCTTCTTTCATGTCCAAAATGGACGCAGCATTTTGTTTAGAGTGAAACAGTTATGTAGTGTGGTGTAAAGTTTAGCAATTTTATTGTTAAAAACAATTAGTAAAACGGGAAGTACAGTTAGTAAGTGCGTCGCCAACCTGCACTACGACTCGTCGATTTTAAGGTTAGATTTACATTAAAACCTAGCGGCATTTATCACAACCGCATTCAAACTAAACCTTGCTTTATCTAGGATGTGCTCTTTTAACGGTATTAAATAAAACCCTTTGATCCTAACGTTTCTCTGTCGATGTGTTTACGTTTTATTGCATTTTCGGCTATTTTGCTTTTTCGACAGACTGGTCGCCGTGATAGATAACAATATTGAGGATTACATAAAAATGATAAATTAACTTAAAGGCGTCATTCCGATTTATTTTAACATAAAAAAATCTAAAATTGTAAATAAAATTATTTTGCTTTCAAATTGATGTTTTTCACGTTTTCAAAATATTTCTGCTATTTTTTTTTAATTGTTAAACTTCAGAAATTTTGAGGCGCCTGAGTTTTTTAAGACCTTCTTTGTTAACGTTTACCGATAAAGTCGGGCGCGCAAGTATTTTTCTACCTTGACAGTCCGAAATAACCAACTACTTTTTATTATTTTATAGTTACAGATACGTATAATACATATAAAAATTTATTGGTCTCTAATTGATTATCTTCAAACTGCTTTTATGTGATAAAAAATTAGTATATATTTTTAAAGAACCATTGTCATTTAGTATATGTTAACAATAAGATAAATTATATTTAAAAGTATACATTTAATAAATTTTTAAGTCCATCTTAAAACCGCCAGTGGTTAAAATGTATTTAAACTGGTTTTAAAAGTGCCTCCACAGGGGGGTCGCAAAAATAGGTGCTCAAGGCAATAAATGTTTATGAAAGTTTTTACTTTTGGTTTTATTGGCCGCTTTCAGTGTGGGCCCTTTTATGCTGAAGACGAGTTTATTATAATCTTAAGGTTTTATTAAAAACCAATTGGTTTTATTTTCAGTTTTATTTCACAGTTTTAGCGCATCCTTAAAATACCTAATCAACCCGTTAAGTGCTACTTGGGATATGCCCATATTCTCAAGGTTCTTGGTTGCATACATCCGGTCTTTAGATAGAATTCCGCCTTTGCATACCATATTTTGAAGTTTTTAAGAGCAAGTGGCTGTGATTTTGCATCCTTGTACCTTCCGAAAAATTCATAGTTTTCTGGACACACTTAATGGGTAATTTTCAGTTGCTTCTTTAAGAGGTTCTTAGTGTCTATCAAACTGGGGTTAGCATTTGGGAACTATTACAAATTCCATATGGTCAAGAAATGTAAATAACTTTTAATCCGGTTTAAGCATAAAAGTAATTCCTTCGCTAACCATGGCTCTAAAAGTTTCCGTTCTGAACTGGAATTAATGCCATCAAATAATATTAAAGGCTCCTTCCTATTGGTGAAACGAACTCTCCTGAATATTACAGCCTAGGCTACATCGGCAGTTTAAATTCTAAAGCTTACTGGTAATATTTTACATGCCCCAACTGAAGCTATTTATATTAAGAGATTAGCTTCAACGGCTCCTATTAAATGCAAACAATTTCAGAGAAGTTAAGATGTAATCTAATACTATTCCAGCTCAAACTATAGGGTAGTTGGTTGAAACGACTGGCACGCTAATTGTTAATAATGGTGCGGATATTTTCCGCAAGGGGGCGAATAAATAAGGTCGCGTGCGATATCTCGTAGGCACAGCCGTCCTGATAATGCGCCTTCTGCGGGGTGAGATTAATTATTGTAAACATGTTACGAGCGTGGAAATAACACAAGACAAAGGGAAAGTTGGTGGATCTGCTTTCAGCGTTTGCGTGGTATATTGTACGGAAATGAATAAACATAGATGAGGCAAGACGAAAACATATTTACTAATGTATGGATATAACTAGGTGCTACAAAACAAGGGCTCATAAAAGTGAGTCATTATTTTGTGGTATTCAGTGAATTGGGTAACAATTAACATAGGATACATGCCGTCATTCAATTACTATCGCAGATGCTAATTTGTAATTTAGATTTTTACAAGAGGGTAACGGAGCGAATATATTAACAGTTAATTTCACTTGCTACATTTTCGGTTTGACTAGAAGTGGTTCGCACTTTGGTATATTAAATGAATACCTAATCATTACTTTTTGCACACCATATCTGTTACTATAGGATAAATTTCCATTTTAAAACATATTACAAGGTATTCTAACCAATCAAGTAAGTATATTATTATCAAAAAAAAAAGTTATATATATATTAATAGCATATCGACCTAATTTTAAAACCTGTAAGTCAATTTGGATTATTTTTACAAGGAAGTCAAAAACTATTTAAATTTAACAAAAGCACTAATTTGGCCATTATTTATGGACTAAAACAATTCACTTCTATTTAAAAAGAAATACTTTCATAAGTTTTCGGCAATTTATTTTTATTCTTGTTTACTGACTTACAAGGTTTTAATATTAAAAGTGACGAAAAATTTTGACTTGACGAGTTTTTCAAAATAAAAAAATTGTGCAATTTAAAAAAAAATACACACCGACTATATCGTGAATATTTTAACTTTAAAATTTTTTCTTGAGTATAAGGCACAAGGTAAAAAATAAGCAGGTATCAAAACATCTAAGTAATTATATTATTAACAAAATATCTGCAAACAATGCCCAAATAATAAAGCAAAAAATAATCAGGACATGTACTAAGATAACTAAGTAGATTAGTTTATATAGCATAAAAACAAGGCACAAAATAAAGTACAAAATAAGGTAGGTACTAATATAACTATGTAATTATCATTACCATACAAACGTATTGTTTATCAAACAGTTAAAAAAACTATGATTGTTTATATGGCAATATTTCATAGAAAATAATATGGTAGTCCTTTTCATTTACACTTTTTAAATTTTGTATATTATCAAATTTCTTTTTATCCATTTTTAATGATTTTTTTTTGGGATTACCAATAATATTTATCTGGTCATGATTATTATTTCTCCTCTCTGTTCATTCATCACCATAATTCAATTTGTAATCAATAATTTCTGACGTATTGTCACCGTCTATACATATTCTAATAAGTCCGCTCACTCCAGCGTGCCGTAGAAAATACTGCCGTTGACCTTGAACACACTCGGCCACGGTACAGCAGACGAAGGCGTGCAGCTACGGTGTACGATCAATATGAATAGTCCAATTGCCGCTACCAATTATTTTTATACGGGGAGCGTTCTATTAGGAATAAATGATATGAATATGATTATGGATTTATGTTTGGATTATTTATTTGTTATGAATAATTATTGACAATCTCTGTTTCATTTATAGCTCATTAATGATACTACTTTGTAATACTTACTTAGTATTATAATTAATAAGTAAATAATAAACGAAATATTATCTACGATATGGATAAAAATACCAGTAGGTATATAAAGTTAATACGAAACCCAAAAACAACTGGTATTGTTTAATTACGAACACAAATTACAAAATATAACAGGAAAATAGCGACAATGGAACAATTTTAACCTGATATTTTAACCTGATATTGTCGTCTTTAACAAAAAAAAAACTAACCCGTGCTACACTCATATCTTAACCCAAACATTGAAAGTGTTTTCCATCTAGGGTTTTTTTAAATTCTTAATTAGTGGTTAAAACAGCGATCAAACTTACTTATACTCGTATATAACTCAACTTATATAATATATACATAATTTAGGTGAAGGTAAATATTATAAATTCACAAGTTTTACGCTATTTTGATATTCTTTGGATTCATGAAAGTGATTTTTCAAAGCCATGCTTGTAACAATACGTTTTGGAATTTTCGTCTCGCAAGAGAGATAAAGTATATGACTCTCTCTCTCTCCCTCTTTCTGTTTATGGCATCGGTAAAGAAGTATTCAATTTTTATGAGACGAAGTGAAACTAACCGAAAGTTGATTGGACGACTAACCCAAACTAACCAAATCTATTAAAATTGATTATAACGTATCGGAACTGGTTCAAATGACTAAAACAAGTTGAGATAAGTAAAACTAACCGAAAGCTGAGTCGACCACTCACCCAAACTAACCAAATCTTACATTATAACATATCGGAACCGGTTCAAATGACTAAAATAAGTGAGACCAAGTGAAACTAACCAAAAGTTGATTCGACGACTAACCCAAACTAACCAAATCTATTCGAATTGATTATAACGTATCGGAACCGACTTAAATGGCTAAAATAAGAGACGAAGTGAAACTAACCGAAAGTTGATTAGACGACTAACCAAAACTAACCAAATATATTAAAATGTATTATATCGTATCGGAACCGGTTCAAATGTCTTAAATAAGCTGAGACTAAGTGAAACTAACCGAAAGTTGATTCGACGACTAACCCAAACTAACCAAATCTATTAAAATTGATTATAACGATGGGAACCGGCTACAAAGACTAAAATAAGTTGAGACTATGTGAACCTAACCGAAAGTTGATCAGACGACTAACCAAATCTATTAAAATTGATTATAACGCATCGAAACCGATTTAAATGACTAAAATACGTTGAGACTAAGGGAAACTAACTAAAAATTGATTAGGCATCTAACCAAACCTAGCCAAATCTATTAGAATTGATTATAGCTTATCAAAACCGACTCAAATGACGAAAATAAGTTGGGACTAGGTGAAACAAACCGAAAGTTGATTAGACGACTAACCAAATCTATTAAAATTGATTATAACGTATCGGAACCGGCTCAAAAAAGTAAAATAAGTTGAGACTCGGTAACGAAGTATTCTCTTCTATCACGTATACTGTGCTACACGTGACTTTAAAAAAAAAATCATTAAAAAATTTTAGAAATCTGCTGTAATTGCTACTACTTTCAATGCATTGTTTTGTTTTATTGAAATCTCGCAGACGGCGCAGGTCAGTTTGTGGACAAGGCTGTGTCGCCAGATTTATTCTTTAATTCTATATGTTTTTAAATTAAAATGGTACATTTCTCTGTTTGACAATTTTATGTTAGTCAATAGTGTGCTGTGCTGAATTTAATCCAATATCTATTATTCCTGAAATTATTATTTTAGATAACTTATTTAAGCGAGGCAAAGCGATAGTGATATTAAGCCGATAAGAATTGATATTAGAAGACGATTTGAGGCGCATGATTATTTCTCTTGGTGACTATATTTTATTTCCTTATATTCCTTGCGTTTCTATACAAGCGTCTAGCGTCTGCGGTATAACTATTTCCAATCATGCGCAGTTTCATTTCAGGATCAGCTTCTGTGCTTGTGATACTACGGCCCGGGTTCGATTCTCGTCGGTGAATAGGCACGTTTTTTTTTTGGTCTAGCAAAAATCAGGGACCTAAATAGTACCACACGCCTAGTAATTAAGTAAGTTTGTCATCGCCCCCTAAGGGTGCCACTATCTGCTGGCCACTGGCAGTGAGGTGACATTGCCCGGCATAACAGAAAAGTAGATCATTGTCAAATTGTCATGCCTAAGCTAGTTGTGTAGTTATTAATCATTGTAATATCAAATAAATATATTCAAAGTTCCAAGGTTTTGTGTTAGGCAGGGTTGGTCAAGCGTGTATCCTGCCCGTCTCAATCATTGATTTGTATAGGAGTGGATAAGCAATAAATAGACCAAAGATGGCAAATTTACGACAGCGAAATGTAAACAAAGAGATCTCAATTTGGACTTGCGCATTAGAAAATTAGTAGGAGCTAGCTGTTGCACCGTGAAAGTAAATAGGCAGGCCCGGACGTCGAAAGTGATTATTTCACCAAATATTCGGTAGAGGAGTCTTGTCGATTACGAAATGGGCCCCACTTAGCATAGTGAATCAAACAATAAGGTAAAAATAAGTAATGCTTCTAATAATTAGACTTACTTGAAATAGGAAATCCCGCGTATTTTGCCTCTACTACTACAAAACACAACCATGCACTTTCGGGATCCTATTTTGGTAGCATCGCCCATTGTTTTGAAAATCAAAATAGGGTACCCACAAACCACAAACGTGAACCACTAAACTAAAACTAATTAAGCAACTACAGACACTAGGTCAAAAGAAAGTAAAAAAAGTGAAAACTCGAATTATTAACTCAAAATGCCGCGCCGTCAAAACGAAAGCACGTCAAAGACAAAAGCCAAGTTCGATCTTGACCGACGCCTGCTGAAACGGCAAGTGTTTTAGTGCGCATGACAAAACGGTATCTTCTTTGTTTACGTTTTTCTATTTTGCGTCGATTTTGTCATGCGCAGAAACCTATTTTTTCGCCCATAGGTTGCCACTTTTGAGTAGTGCGACAGGCGGCTTTTGTTTATCCACTCCTATACAAATAAATGGTCTCAATGCGCTTATTTGATTAATTAAAGTTAGTTTCGATTATTTTTGCTTAATCTGGGATACTGAAGATAAGCGCGCGTAGCGAGTATCATTTTATTTATATGAGCCGGTTCCGACACGTTATAATAAATTTTAATACATTTGGTCAGTTTGGGTTAGTCGCCGAATCAACTTTCAGTTATTTTCACTTTGCCTCGACTTATTTTAGTGATTTCAACCGGTTCCGCTAAGTTATAATCAATTTTAATAGATATGGTTAGTTTGGGTTGGTCTTCGAATCAACTTTCGGTTAGTTTCACTTAGTCTAAACTTATTTTAGACATTTGAACCGTTTTCTATACGTTATAATCAATTTTAATACATTTGGGTAGTTTGGGTTAGTCGCCGAATCAACTTTCAGTTAATTTCACTATGTCTCGACTTATTTTAGTGATTTCAACCGGTTCCGCTAGGTTATAATCAATTTTAATAGATTTTGTTAGTTTGGGTTAGTCGTTGAATCAACTTTCGGTTAGTTTTACTCAGTCTCAACTTACTTGAGACATTTGAACCAGTTCCGATACGTTATAATCAATTTCAATACATTTGGTTAGTTTTGGTTAGTCGTCTAATCAACTTTCAGTTAGTTTCACTTTGTCTCAACTTATTTTAGTCATTTCAACCGGTTCCGAGAGGTTATAAGCAATTTTAATAGATTTGGTTAGGCTGGGCTAGTCGTCAAATCAACTTTCGATTAGTTTCACTAAGTCTCAACTTATTTTAGTCATTCGAACCGGTTCCGATGAGTTATAACACAGATCTATATATACGCAACAGAAACCTCTTCCAATGCTTTTTACGCAGGGCCAAAAATCTTCACCCGCTTTCGTGACCGGGTGAACCAGTCGTCTAGGAACGGGTCGGTGCTGCCAAGTTATCACGTCGAACAATATTCCGGCTGACTTTTTGACCGGCTCAAATCATCGAGTTTTATTATTAATATTTATGTATCAAATTAACACAAACATATTTTTTCAGAAAAATACGACTATTACAATTTTTATTAAGTATGATAGTTTATTAATAGTAAAACAAATGAAACGGCAATTTAAATGAACAAATTTATAATATTGATAGTAGAGTTAAAACAAAATTAAATGGTACTTTGCCATGTCGGAAAACATTTCAAAATTTCCTTTGATCTTCGAAACAAAATCCTGCGTGATAATATTATTACTTACTACAAATAAGAGATATTACAGTATAAGTTAACAAAATTTGTAATGACCTTTTACACCGATATTTAAGGTGAGTTTTAGCCCATCTTCAAGCAAACACCATTCACTGAATCTGATAATGAACTTTAATTTGTCATAATATAACATACGATTGCCAAGAAAATGAGTAATACCATAATGTGATATGGAAGGTAAACTACAGTTCGCGACTTGGCAACACGGCGGGGCAAAACACGTCTAAATAGGAAAATCTTTAATTTTATTGCATTATTGGCGAGCGACACTTTTAATAGGCATCTGTTGCGTAGCTATATAGATCTGTGGTTATAATCAATTTTAATAGATTGGGTTAGTCGTCTAATCAACTTTCGGTTAGTTTCACTTAGTTTCATCTTATTTTAGTTATTTAAACCGGTTGCGATAGGTCATAAGTAATTTTAATAGATTTGGTTAGATTGGGTTAGTCGTCGAATCAACTTTCGGTTAGTTTCACTTTGTCTCAACTTACTTTAGACATTTGAACCGGTTCAGATACGTTATAATCAATTTTAATATATTTGGTTAGTTTGGGTTAGTCGCTAAATCAACTTTCAGTTAGTTTCACTTTGTCTCGAATTATTTTAGTGATTTCAACCGGTTTCGCTATAATCAATTTTAATAAATTTGGTTAGTTTGGGTTAGTTGTCGAATCAACTTTCAGTTAGTTTCACTTTGTCTCAACTTATTTTAGTCATTTCAACCGGCTCCGATAGGTTATAATCAATTTTAATAGATTTGGTTAAATTGGGTTAGTCGTCAAATCCAATTTCGGGTAGTTTCACACAATAAGTTGAGACTAACTTATTTTAGTAATTTAAACCGGTTCCGATAAGTTATAATCAATTTTAATAGATTTGGTTAGTTTGGGTTAGTCGTCGAATCAACTTTCGGTTAGTTTCACTTAGTCCCAACTTATTTTAGACATTTGACCCGGTTCCGATAGGTCATAATCAATTTTAATAGACTTGTTTGGTTTGGGTTAGTCGCCGAATCAACTTTCTGTTAGTTTCATTTTGTCTCGACTTATTTTAGTGATTTCAACCGGTTCTGTTAGGTTATAATCAATTTTAATAGATTTGGTTAGTTTGGGTTAGTCGTCGAATCAACTTTCGGTTAGTTTCACTTAGTCTCAACTTACTGGAGACATTTGAACCGGTTCCGATATGTTATCAATTTTAATACATTTGGTTAGTCGTCTAATCAACTTTTAGTTAGTTTCACTATGTCTCAACTTATTTTAGTCATTTCAACCGGTTCCGATAGGTTATAATCAATTTTAATAGATTTGGTTAGATTGGGTTAGTCGTCGAGTCAACTTTCGGTTAGTTTCACTAAGTCTCAACTTATTTTAGACATTTGAATCGGTTCCGATACGTTATAATCAATTTTAATACATTTGGTTAGTTTTGGTTAGTCGTCCAATCAACTTTCGGTTAGTCTCACTTCGTCTCATAAAAATTTAGTAATTCGTTACCAATTCCATAACAGAGAAAGAGGGAGACATCACGTGTAGTTACACAACAGTCATCAACAATACAATAAGAAAAACTACGCTTATCCATCTTAACCATATATATTTTTCATTCTCCCCTCTACGAAATTACAATTTTTTTGTTTTAAAAGGGCAAGCGAAAGCGACAAACATAGGCGTAGCATTTTTATTTTCCCTAATATTTTTTCTTTCACAAAAATTCTATCGATTACGCAAAAACTAAAAATGGGAATTTGTGGGTCGTTTATAGAGTTCGATTCTTAAGGGGGTTTATCAGTGAAACAAGATTCCGACGGCGTGCCTTTCTAGCAAAGGCAAGCTATTCTTCGTTCTCTGTCTAGGCACCGCCCACCGATTCGATTTAAGTTGTGCGAAAACAACACTGCATTTTACGTTACGTCGCCGGACTGCCACGTCGCAGTCACCGTTGGACCGTCGACAAGCACTTTACGTGTGCTTCGAGACGGACAGCATCAGCAGTCAGGCAAAATATGACAAAATCTCTCGGGAGAACGGGAAGAGCTACTGTGTCGAAATTTTTATGGTAGGTGCGCCTCATGGGGGGCTACCTTTGACCATATGTGGGCCCGGGGCTCTAATTTAAGGGGGGGTTTGGGGAAAACCACGTTGCACCCCCACCTCCCCGGATACCCAAAACTGTTCGAAAGAATGGGAAGAAATGGAAAAAAAGTAAAACATTGTTCGGAAACTTAATAAAAGTGTTATAAAACGAAGAAAAAAATAATAAAAAAAAAGAAAAGTTAGAGACACGCGGTTTTAGGAGAAAGAAGGGCGAAAGAGTTCAGCTACGAGGTCGAGATGGCAAAAATGGGGAGAAAAAAATTCTTTATGAAAAAATAAAAGTTTAAATGGGAAAATTTGAAAAAAAAACGTACAAAATTGTTCCGAAAGTCAATAAAAGTATTATAAAACGAAATAAGAAAAAAGTATATAAAAAAGTTAGAGAAACGCGGTTTTCGGCGAAAAAAATGCAAAGAGTGCAAGGCGGGGATGGTAAAAATGGAAAGAAAAGAAATGATGTATAGAAAAGCAAAAAAATATTAAAAAAAAGTGTTGAAACGGGAGCAAAAGTTGGGGAAAAAAGCTTAAAAAAATAATAAAAACTCAA
>JAEQML010083352.1:0-10496 GCA_016904865.1 Pissodes strobi | reverse complement strand
AATAAAGAAAAGTTAAAATTATGTTAGGTAGAAAGGTAAAAATTAACGACTTGTAAGCAATCTAACCCCGTATATACTAACTAGCAATTAACGAAAATATATATAAAAGAAAACAGATTTCTTACAATTCGAAGACAGCTGCTCCAGTAGAGACTGATGACAGGAATCAGCTACTTTCTCGACCGAAGAAGGGTAGAAGGCAGGAAGGGATGATTCTACGTGTAGTTAACCCGACCAAGAAAGACCAACAAAAGACTTGATTCTTAGTTAGGCGTAGTAGAACTCACCAGTAGTAGTACACTCGACGGTAGAATTACCCTGTCGGTAGAAACACCCTGTCGGTAGAAATAGCCCGTCGCGTCGGTAGAACCCTTCGAAATATCAATATATTCAAGTTTCCGCATATAACTCATAATCAATAAAAAAAGCACTGAGCCCAAAGCAATTAAAATAAATGATCAAGGGAAAAGAAAAAAATCAGGGAGAAAAGTCAATCTCTTTACCTGTGAAAGGGTCTGTTGGCTGCTTATGGCTGGAGTCACCAGGCTGCCTCAATAGATGGAAGAAAAGGCCTCTGTAATGGAAATTAAAAGGAATTAGAGTCCATCATCCACATGGCTCCACAAAATGGTCGACACTCACAAAAAAACGAAGTCAACTCACCTGACAAAAAGCAGTACTAAATCCCGTTATAGAATGAGTTTCAGGCACCAAACAACAAACTAATTAAAGGCAAGGTATAGGCAAGGCTTGAAACGCAAAAAAAAACTGGGTCGATTGGAAACCCACAAAAGGAAAACTAAATCACACTACTTCCAACCGACACCAAACCACTTTGAAAGGCAAACGAACGCAGAGTGACCTGCACGACACTTTCCGGTAGCAAAGGACCTTCCTCCGAAATTCTCCCTACTAAAAATTACAACCGAGCAATAGAAATTTATCCACACGTCTCACGGTCAACATATGTCACATTCAACGTGGAATAATCTTTCCACCACCCGGTACCGCAATTATGACTGACAACAACTACGCATCGCAACCAAAAATTGATAACCAATCAAAGTTCAATACGCAAAAATCAGTAAGTCCCAATATTGCGCACGAGGTTGAAGATTTCAGACCATGATACGGTTTCGGAATTTTCCCTAACCTCGGGACCTGTACGCGCGAAATTCAATCCGTTCTAAATTGAAATTTGTTTAGTGACGCAAATTTTTTTGAATCGGATTAAAACGACGTCGGGCGATGCGGCGCGCGATTGGGCGAAACTACGAGGGCATTTCGCAAACATACATAATTACGCTTGAAACGCTAATAGGCCAGTCAGTGGGGTGTTTTGCCCTACAAAAGGTGGTGTAGTAGTAATTTTTTATATGTTTTTAAGGTTTAGGCCTTGATGAAAAATCCAAGTTTTCGACCTTGGGGTGCGAGCGCTCGAGCCGCCATCTTGGATGGAAGATACAGCGACGAAAAATTGAACATATTTTCCAAAAAAAATAGAAAAACTCCCCAATTTTTTATTTTTTCCGAAATTCTCAGCTATAATCAGCAGCGACAGGTGAGGTAGTGCCACGGACCCATGGCACTACATTATTTTTCTGAAAAAAATATGTTAGAACCTTCATATGTCTCATTAACATATAACGCAAAACATAAAAAGAAACTGAATAATAAGGTAGTGCCATGGCATCGTGGCACCGTGGCACGATCTCACCAGCCACCGCTGCCTGCTTGTAATATTTCCGTGATTTCGTAGTTCTACTCATTTCCACACCACCTTGAGTCCCTTGAGGTAGAGTAAATGGCGCGTTTTTTATGGTGGTATCCCCGATAGGCCTAATCCACAGCGTCGCGATCTTAGAAGTAAATGACGCATGAACCTCGCTTAGCGTTTTCCTTTGTTTGATGGTCCGGGTCGGTTATCATCACAATCTGTGCTTATGGGAATACATTGCTCTTCCATTGCTAAGTCTTGGTCATCTTCGTCCTCACTATCGATTTGAACCTCCGGGACATTTTCGCATGACTGACCACTGCAGAAGCTACACACAACGAAACACCTCAACCCTGCTTTCCTGCAACCACATGCTGTGCCGCATCCTTTTCTACAACCGCATGAAATGAATTTCAAAGAGTTGTCGGGTGCTGCTTGTTTTGTCATGGTGAGTGGAACAAGCCCATTGCTGCCAAGTTCCCAGCCCCAGTCTTCTGGTTTTTCTCGATTCGATACCATTTCTGGACCTGATGATATGTCCCGAAAGAATGATACCGCGCAGCATCCTTCGTTGGTGGGCAAAGAAGCAAGATTGGATTTCCTTTTTGTGGTGGATATAGCAAAACGTTGATAGCGGATTTCTTCTCAGGTGTCTTCTTCCATGTTGCCACCATACAAAGCAACGAGAAAGCGTGCTACAGCATCTGCGATGTCCTCTGGTGTTGCATCCTGATGTTTGAAGATGCCAATGGTGTTACTGAGTCCTGCTGTTTTCTGGAGAAGCGAACAAAACTTCTTTTTTTCTTTGGTTGAAGGTTGACGATGTCGTGTTACAGCTACTAAAAGCATGGAGAAACAGAATGTTCTCAGTTACTTCTTCATGTTTTAAACCATTAGCTGAATATATTCTTTCAGCAATTTTGCCTCTTCCTGGTTTGCGGAGGTAGATGTTTCCTTGAGATGTTGAGGTAGTTGTCAGCAAAATAAGAAGGTCAACGTCTTCGCCAACTGCGAAAACAGCATCGAATTCTGGGCACAGGGAAATCGCTGTTCTGACAATCAACACATCAGCATGTTCTTCCGCCTGGTTGACAGTAATAGCAGCCTGCTCCATTTTTTTTTGTCAGCATTCAAATTTAACGGGTTTTATTGTTTTCGTTGGCTAAAAATAATTCCTGGGAAACTAGAACGGGCATTGTTTCATCGAAGAGAGCATCCGCAGACATATGCTTCTTCGATCGGCGCAGTCTTTCTGCGGCCTTGGTATTCCAAAAACAACGACTGCATGTGAACCGTAGTGATTTCGTACATATTGAACGTACTTTTCGGAAATGGACGCAAATAAAAAATTACGGTGCCATACAACTTTGTGCAAAAGGTATCCTCCATCCAAAACATTGATTTGATTATCTCCGAATTCCACACCTTCTGGAAGTTATGTAAAAACTTTGTACAATGAAGATTTCGTTCCTTTGCGCATTCCTTCCTCTGAAAAAAACGACAAAGTGAATGGAGCAAGCTCGAATTCAAGATAATCTTTCAACTCGTCATCGGATTTCTTCGCATTGCACATTCTTTGAAACAGCATGAGTGGGTTAATGGAAATTGTTGCTTCCCCGACTTTTATGCTGCTGTTGACTGCTGCCAATGGGATGACCTTGTCTTTGCGTTTAAGTGTGATGGACCCGAAATTTTCGAACGTGACATCCATGTTCGTCATCACCTCGATACCTTTTTCTCTGGCCAAATGACAGTTAATCTTATCATCCCCGACAACTCCTGTACTGATGGAAAAAAGCGAATTGGTTTCGGGGAAGGGAGAATGCTGAGTAAACCAGTTCAAGAGTTTCTTCAAGTCTTCGTTGTCCCGACTAATGCGTGAATTCCTGGTATCGACGTGTTGCTCGGACGAGTTTAGATGAACGTCGCAATATTCCTAAATGTCATCGCAAACGTTATGCAAAGATATCATTCCCAAAGTCCAGAGAGGAAGTATGCTGTCACTTATTCCACGACCACGAGTGAGGCCCCCACAGCTATGCATCATCCGCATCAAAGTTTGTTCGATGGTCATATCAGACCAAACCCCTGACCAAAATTTGTTTGAGCGCCTGATAGTGAAATAGCCCTCCGTTGTAAATTTGTGGTATTCCACCGGATCGATTTTGTTCTCCAACTCCAACATATTTTGCAAATACAGATGAGCAGATTTTGCATAAGGGAAATGCCCCACGACTGCGACGAGCACTTTGCGTCAACAAACAAACTGACATTAGACGCTAAATTGACATTACTGGGCAACCATTTTATTATAACATTTGTTTCTCCATGGTCCACTTGACAAAATACTGGGTGATTTAAAAGAAAGCGGCATCCTTTCGGGAGCGTAATCCCTGCATAAAAATAAGACAAAAAGTTCTTATTAACATTGGTCCGAAAATGCTTCGTTTTGGAGATACAGGGTGTTGAAAGTAAAAAATGCCATATTGTTATTCAAATAAAAAAACGGTACGTTACAGCTTTTTTCAAAATAAAAATTATTTTCGTAATCTCCCACTAGTTTCTAACAAAAATGGCCTCTTGACTTTTTTCTGGCCGCTGAACGGTTTCCGAGTAAAAAAATAAAATTAATTATTATTACTCCGCCCAAATTGTTCCGCCCTTTTGACGATGTCCCATTGTACTTGATACATCGAAAAAATATCGATATCTAACTTTTATTCCAACATTTCTCATCGTAAGATTAACCGCTGCGGATATATTTTGAAAATACAGTTTTTTGTATCTTTAATTCAAGATGGCGCGGCGGCTCGAGCGGTCCCTCCCCAAGGTCAAAACTTGGATTTTTCATCAAGACCTAAACTTTAACAACATATTAAAAAATTACTACTACACCACCTTTTGTATGGCAGAGGCCTTTAATGGCCCCCACTGATTGGACTATAAAGGGCGGCAGCGATTTTTAAATATTCTCGCTTTGAAATACAATCGCAAAATTGGCCCGTGACAACCTCAAGGATCAGTCCTGGGGTCTCTTTTATAATTTTTATATGTGTTAAGCTTAAGATGTGCTAGATTCGACGGTAGATATTTTACTTTTGCTGATGACACAGTGATATTGTATTCGGGTGATAATGAGGAAAACTTTGAAACTGTGATAAACGATGACTTGATGTGGTATTCTAATTGGTTGTTAAATAATAAACTTAAAATTAATGCGAAAAAAACCAAGATCATGGTTTATAAATAAAAAAAAAGAACATTATTATACCAAACATTACAATAAAAAATAGAGAGTTGGAAAGAGTGGATAGTATTAAGTACCTCGGATTAATTATAGATCAAAACTTGAGCTGGTCTGAACACATCAAACAGGTAGGACAAAAACAACCTCGATGATTGGTGTAGGTACTCTGAAAGGGCCGAAATTATTTAACTCATAAAGTCAAGATTAATATATACAATGCTTATTTTGCATCACACTTGAGATACCTTATTCCGGTGTGTGTGGCAGCGTCAATTTTAGAAAAATGCAAATAATACAAAATAAAATAACAAATTTTATTTGATTGGCTTGTGCGCACACAGGACTTATACAGGGATCTGGATGTATACCACATAGCTTAACTTTTGAAGCAGGAGCAGTGTAAATATATTTACAAGATACTGAATAAAACACAAAAATGTAATACACAAATTATATTTACAAATATTTTTAGATCTTATAATGATATTTATCAGTGCGGTGTAAATACTAACAAAGGTTTAAATATTCCCATCTCACAAGCTTCCAGTATTTTTAACAATTTACCAAATGGCTTTAAAAAATTTGTGAAGGCGTTAAAAATTCACCGAGATAGAATACTGACGTTTAGATTAGAAATATTTGCTTCGCGTTGTAAGGTTAACTAGCCTCGATACCAGTGCTGTAAGCATTGCTTAGAGACTTCATGTAAGAATTGTATTTGTAAACATTTTGCTGAAGTATATTGTATTGTTTTTTATTTAGATTTCCTCTAACAAAAATAAAGGTGTTGAAATTTAAGATTCCATTCAATGTTCTTGATGATATCTGCCCTTCAATCACCTTATGGTTCCTCCGAGCTTCCTGGAGAGTATTACTGAAAGTTGCTGGAGTGCCTAGTATCTGTCCTGTGACGTCACTGGCAGCTGTCCTGACTAAGCGAGTGCGTGCGGACTCAGTAGCATGAAAAAAAAACAGTACAAGGCAGTTAAAAAGGTCACCAAGAATGTTGATAAATCTGTTTCAATTTGGCGCAGAACGTCACTTATCTTAGGTTTTTAATATAGAAATTGACAAAAGATAACTAGAAATAATTCTTATCAATTAACAATGCTGAAAAATGCTAAAACAAGCTGAAGGAAAATTGTGATATTTAGCCTCCAAAATGCACAGAATTGTGTTTATAAACAACTATGTTTTCAAGAAGACAGTGAACAGATTAAATACTTAATTAGTAAATAGCTATCTAAGCTGAGGTATAATATCGTTATGAACACTATTTCAATTATGCAAAAAAACAACTGTAATAATAAGGCAAAAACAAAAGTGAAATCAATACATTTACAGAAGTAATCAGAACTCAATTATTTACTGAAAAATACTTACAAAAATCAGCTAAATTCAAAAACAAAGAAAATGACAAATTTAAATAAAAATAAAGAAACAAAGCAATTATGATCAGGTAACCATCACGGCCAAGAAGGGCTTGAGAAGGTGCTGTTTACATACCTGAAGTTGAAGTGACGATAAAATAATTATATATTTCGAACAAGGACTAACTAAGCTTAACTCTAATCCCACATATAACCCATAACAACAGATAGCGAGACTAGAGAAAATTATACCAGGTCTCCTACACTACAGACGGTTTTGATAATTAACTTCTAAAAATTGCTACCTCCAACTAGAACCTAAATGTAAACCCTGTAGGCCAGTATGATCGATTCTATCAGTTGGGTTTCTTAACTAAAACCGAAATGTAATAACTCCCCTCTTTTGTTGGATCAAGTCCTTTCTTCTCTTTTCAAAAGGCCTTAAGCTCCAAAAAACCGATATTCTATATGCCCTACAGGTAAAAACATACCCCACGGCTCAAGACAACGTGGTATATGAAACGATAGTAGGCAGACACTATAAAAGACAAAGCTTGTCCATATGCCGCCCTAAATATCGGTTTAATTGAAACGATTTGGAAAATAAAATAAGATAGCTATAAAGGGGATATGAGATATTCACGTGTAAATGGTCGATGCTAATTCACGAATTATCACCCGTAATGTTACACGCAAATTGAAAGCTTAGCAGTTTTGTTCTCTCTATAGACTTTTAGATATAAGGAAACTTGAAATAAAATCAAATAATACAAGAAATGAGAAAACCTTCTTAGCTTTCTCGATCTGGTCGCCAGTACAAGATAGGCAAAATTTCTGTCCTACCCTTCAATCAGAATCATTACTTGACAAGAAAAATTGTGCCGACGCGCAGTCGTCTCAAATGTTCTACTATTCCACCGTACGAAGCGACCGATTTCAAGCATATAAGCTGCATATTAGAAATTATTTAACATTTTTAAATAATATATTCTACTGCTGTATTTATGTAAATTCAACCATAATATTAATTTCCATTTTACAATAACTAAATAATGATCGTCTGACATATTTAAAACAGAAAAAATAGTTTGAAATGAACTTGATGGGCAACACAAGAACCCAATATTTATTAATATTTTCATACTGTTTAATGCGGAATTATCCACACTGTTCTTACCGGGTCGGTTCAGACAGTAATTTAAAATAGGTTGAAGATGAAAGTTATTATTTTAAATTATAAATAAATACAAGTGAACTCAGAACAACCTGATGTTACGGAATTGTTAAAATTACTGTAACAAAATTTCATATGTAAGAAGAAATTATATGTATTTTTTGTAAGATTGTTTCAAGCAACATGATAAGCCTTTGTAAGTCTTAGTTTAGTCTCTTTTACCTAAATTTGTTCGTAATTCCCGATGTGTTAGTTTAAACAAAAAAAGCATGTTTTTCCAGTATCTGGAGCTGATCAATGACAGTTTGTGACAAGAGGGGCTGCATTGTATTGGCTGGCAGGAACGTCAAACTGGTGAGAGCAGTTTGATTACGGGGAGTGCCGCCCCCACCATTCCGAGTTGCCACGGGATGTGGCCCATCAAATTCCATCGTCCTCCTCCAGGCTGGAGAACACCAAAGTACAAAGTCTGGAGCTGATCACTGGGGAGTGACCCAACAAACCCCATTTTTACCCCTGTCAGACTAGGGACAGCCAAAGGAATGAGTCTGAGCCCTAGGTGGTAGATGCCTAAGCCTACTCGCATCGTCCGGTGAAAGACCACCACACCAGAATTGGGAAGCGCTAAGTGGTTTTCCCAAATCACGTTCCGCTTCCGCCTGGTGGTCCCGGGTTCCACAGTAGGAATATATGGACATGATGGTGCTTCCAGGATCAAAATATTCCGGAAGTAAACTCCCCGGCCATTCGGATCTCCGGGCGCTGGGTGGCCCTGGGAGCCCTTCATTCCGCATTTCACAGACAGCAAAGATACCGAACCAATTTAGGATAGATTTCTGCAACATAAGAGGCCTAAATACAAACATAAATTCGGTACACCAACATCTACAAGCAAATAGACCACACATATTAGCCCTTACAGAAACACAAGTATGTTCTACAACAACAACAGTGAACTACCTCTATCCTGGTTACGACTTACATACCCGATTTAGATATAAGTTCGGAATATGCCTTTTTGTCCGAAGCGACAACGAAGGTAGAGAAGCTGAAGCATTTGCCATCAGCTGCGGGCTTACTCAACTTGTAGACAAACCAACTCGAATCTCAGAGAGGGGCGAATTCGCCGCCCTTCTGGATCTTTTTCTGACCACCAATCCTGACCAGTACAAGGTTACAGTTGGTCCGCCATTAGGTACTTCCCACCACAAACTTATTACAACGGTTTGTGAATTGCCACCCATAGAGAAGGATCCACCATTGCCTCGCAAAATCTGGCATTACAATTCTGCAAACTGGGATGATCTAAGACAGTTCTACCTAGATTTTCCTTGGCTCGACGTCTGCTTTGCCACTGACGACCCGTCAGACTGCTGCGAAGAGATCATGCAAGTAATGGAAGCACACATCCCAAATTCCATCAAGTTACCATCAAAAGGAAAGCCCTGGTTCGACAAAAGATGCGAAAGAGCTGTAGGAAGGAAACAGCAAGCCTATAAGTACTGGCAGCAAAATCAGACCGCTGAAAACTGCAATTATTTTATCGAAGCGAGAAACGAGTGCAAGCGTGTGATCGAAAAAACTAAGGACAAACACAATCAAAGGATCAGGAATAAACTTTTGCAATGCCCCAGTGGTTCCAGGAATTTCTGGTCGGTAGCAAAGGCGGTAAGTAACAACTTTACAAAAACGTCTCTCCCGCCTTTGACGGACGAACGTGGCATCACGGCGACTACAGCCAAGGAAAAAGCAAACATGCTCGCCAAAATGTTTTCATCGCACTCTACCTTAGACGTGCCCCAAGGCAAGACTCTCCCCACCATACCGAACATCAACACTACCATGGCAGAAGTCAAGTTTTCTCACCGTGATATTCGCAAAATCCTTGAAGAACTAGATACGCAAAAGGCATCAGGACCGGACGGAATACCTGCCATCGTTCTAAAGAACTGCGCCAACGAACTAACACCCGTTTTTTCCAGGCTTTTTTCTCTTTCTTACAGAAAAGGGATTTACCCATCCTCTTGGAAAGTCGCTCGAGTGCAACCTGTTCCAAAAAAAGGCAAGAAAACCACGCCCTCAAACTATCGCCCAATTGCCTTGCTTCCAATAATCTCCAAAGTCATGGAACGTGTAGTAAATCAGCAACTACTCAAATACCTCGAGAACAACAGAATAATCAGCGATAATCAATACGGCTTTCGCAAAGAGAGATCGACAGGAGATATTTTGGCCTATGTCAGTCATATATGGAGTAGGGCAATTGAAAACTACGGTGAGTCTCGAGCGATTGCGTTGGATATTTCAAAGGCATTCGACAGAGTTTGGCATGACGAACTGCTCAACAAACTGCCGTCCTTGAGACTGCCCGCCTCTCTCTGGAGCTGGCTGGCCAGTTTCCTTAAGAACCGATCCCTACACGTTGCAGTCGATGGACACATCTCGGACACATTCACCATCAACGCGGGCGTGCCTCAGGGCGCAATACTTTCACCAACTCTGTTCCTCATCTATATTAATGACCTGCTTATCGAAACGAATAATCCTGTTTACAGTTTTGCAGATGACAGTACCCTTGTCTCCCACTTTATATCAGAAAAACCCTTACCAGCGACTGAGACTCATCACCGCAGATAGGAGCAGATTACAGCAATTAATCAAGACCTGGAGAAAGTTCAAACTTGGGGCGACCGAAATTTGGTCCAGTTCGATGCAGCAAAGACCCAAGCAGCAACGTTTACTAAGAGGGTCAATACAGCGGGCCCTGACATCATTATGGCAGGATCGACCATTCCTTCATCCTCGTCAATCGGGCTGCTGGGTGTCTCGGTCAACAGCAATATGTCATGGCATGACCATGTTGCTAACATCGCAAAATCAGCCTCCCAGAAGCTTGGTGCGCTAATTCGCAACAAAAAACTCTATACACCGCAGCAGTTGCTCTTGCTGTACAAAGCGCAAATAAGACCGTGCTTAGAATATTGCTCA
>MU197455.1:273-10497 GCA_016904865.1 Pissodes strobi | reverse complement strand
GGACTGCCCGCCTCTCTCTGCAGCTGGCTGGCCAGTTTCCTTAAGAACCGATCCCTACACGTTGCAGTCGATGGACACATCTCGGACACATTCACCATCAACGCGGGCGTGCCTCAGGGCGCAATACTTTCACCAACTCTGTTCCTCATATATATTAATGACCTGCTGATCGAAACGAAAAATCCTGTTTACAGTTTTGCAGATGACAGTACCCTTGTCTCCCACTTTAGATCAGAAAAACCCTTACCAGCGACTGAGACTCATCACCGCAGACAGGAGCAGATTACAGCAATTAATCAAGACCTGGAGAAAGTTCAAACTTGGGGCGACCGAAATTTGGTCCAGTTCAATGCAGCAAAGACCCAAGCAGCAACGTTTACTAAGAGGGCCAATACAGCGGGCCCTGACATCATTATGGCAGGATCGACCATTCCTTCATCCTCGTCAATCGGGCTGCTGGGTGTCTCGGTCAACAGCAATATGTCATGGCATGACCATGTTGCTAACATCGCAAAATCAGCCTCCCAGAAGCTTGGTGCGCTATTTCGCAACAAAAAACTCTATACACCGCAGCAGTTGCTCTTGCTGTACAAAGCGCAAATAAGACCGTGCTTAGAATATTGCTCACATATCTGGGGTGCCGCACCAAAGCATACCCTAAAGCTGCTGGATTCCATTCAGAAGAGGGCTGTGCGTCTCGTCGGCGATCCGGAGTTGACCCGGAATCTGGATAGTCTGGAACATCGCAGACATGTGGCCGAGATGTCTCTGTTTTACAGATACTTTCACGGCAGATGTTCCCAGGATTTGGCCCGCATAATCCCGCCCCTGGCAACTCCTGTCAGACAGTCCCGACAGACAGCAGGAGCGCACCAGTTCGTCGTACAACTAGAAACACCTAGAACATCGCTTTACCAGAACTCCTTTGTCTGGCGCACTGCATCACTGTGGAACTCACTTCCAGGACATCTGTTTCCCACTAATTACGACCTACAAATATTCAAGAACCGTGTCAATCAACATCTTCGCACACACACCGCTCGTCGAGCGCCATAGGATCTCCCTTTAGTGTGTGTGCCACTGCCATAAAAAAAAAAAAAAAAAAAAATATTTTCCTAAACCATCATTGTATCCTTCATTTAGTATGAATATATTTTAACGCAAGCTGTTATAATGTCATTGTATGCCAAAAAGCTTACTTGTGCCTATGCCGGATACAACGAAATCAATTTACTTTAATTATGTCAATACCAAAAATGGATATTTGTGATGAAAATTTAATGGACAGAAACACATTTTCTCATTAAGGTCAATTGACAACCGCTGTCGGATTCAGTGCAATTTTTTTAATTTTTAATGAGGAACTACCAATTTTATTCATAATAAGATAGCCCTCTAACTGGCAGAAAAGGCGAGGTTTTTATTAATTTCAACATTACTCTTCTATTTTGAAGGAATTAGGTAATTGAAAATTTGCTTAAAAAATCAGTAATTTAATATGTATTTTTATCCATTAAATCTTCAATCCAAATTTCTATATTTGGTTTAAACAAACTTAAAGCGTGTTTAATGATTTTGTTGACACTGTAAAAAACGTTAATCGTAACTGAGAATTAATATCTCCGTGATATCTAAATAGACAAATTACTCGACGAATTACCTAAATGATGAATAAAAAGATATGTCAATTAAGTCTGTTGTGTCGTATTCTAATGGATTGTGAATCGAGCATCTGATATGGATTTACCTTGACAGAGAATCCACTTACTGATTAACTATTAATTTATAGAGGGAAAAATACTTGTAATATATCTAATATTCTATGAATATACTAAACAGCATAAGATTTGTCGAATTAAATTCATAGATTTAATAGATGCTGTACTATGGCATATATGTCATATTATTATTATATGTGTTTTTCTATATAGGTTATCTATTTAAATTTAGGTTGCGTTTCAAAATAGACCAAATATGACTTTCTAATACCATATGCATCTTAATCCAGTATTAATGAGTGTGTTCCGATATTCGAATAATTTCATTAAGATTTAAATAATTTTTAAGGTGATTTAAAATCATAAATCATTTCCAATCAATCGACTACAAAAAATTCGGTACAAAAAGAAGCCTTTATTTGAGGTCAAATAACACGAAAACTTGTGATTTTTGCATAATTAATGAAAAACGTGGTAACTAATTAATATTCAACCAGTGGTGTGACAATTAAAGGGAGTTAAACTATCGCCTACCACGTAGCGCGCCACTGGATAAAATGTGAGCTATTAAAAGACAAGATATTTAAAAATAATTTTACTCATCAATTTTGAAAAAAAAAATGTCATTGTAAAATACTTGAATATTATCCATATCATTAAAAATTATTTATCACTTTAAAATCGCAGTAAACATCCTTATTTATGATCATTTACTAATGAGAAACGATGGGTGAATACAATATATAATCTAATTTCGTTTACGTGGATGAAACCTCACAAATATATTTTAGGCAGATTAATTTTATATATGATCCTGGTCTAAGAATTTGAACCATATGACAGTAACACCTACCGAAAATAGATATTCGCGTTGTCGTCGCTTAAATATTAAAATATCCGTGGCCTAGTAATTCAAAATATTTCTGTGATATCTTGAATTAAATAAGAGCCAGACGGAATTCTAGAAACGAAACGAGTTGAAATATTTAAATGATGGTACTAGCAGAAAAGTACAAGTATTTTCTACTTTAAAACAAAATATTAAAAGTAATCGACTCGGACTCCAGGACTCGAAGGGGACTAAGGATGCAATACTTGGTTTCCTAGAAAGGTTTTATAAGATATCTAATGATGGTATTGTTGATGCAGTTCTGATTTGCGGTTGCCCAAAGGCATTAGATTGCGTAAATCCTAGGATACTTAGGGCAATAACTCTGAAAGGGCTTACGTCATACATATCAGATAAAAGGAAATTCGTTAAATATCAGGGATGAGACTCACGATGTCGGTCATTTAACATGGAGTATCCCAAGGCCGTTACTTTTTTCATTATATGTTGTTCGCCGATTTTGTAGTAGGATCAAAACACAAATTCTCTGACTGTTCGGGCATTAAAAAAATCAAGTAGTGGTAAGGCTTAAACTTCTTGTCCCTCAATATCAGTAAAACTAACTTGCTAACATTTAAGTGTGATATTTATAACTTAATACTGGAAGATAATATGTTGGCGAACCATTAGTGTTTAGATTTTTGGGCCTGCACATTGAATCAAAGCTCAATTTTCTCGCTTTATACCAAATGTCACAGATAAAAACATAATTGGAACTAACCCAAACTAATATTAAATGTTTACATTTGGCAGTAGAAAATTAGGAATTTGAAGAAGATCCATGCATTAATTTTAGATTTATATAGTGTGATTTTTGATAGTGATTTTTAGATAGTGAAAAGGCAGAAGAAATATCGCTCCTTCATTAGTAGCTGAAGAAAATTTGGTTAGTCTCTCTCTTTATACGAACGTCATAGATAATAAGCCAAATTTAAGCTGAGGAAAATTTTGTAAATCTCTCTTTTTATACAGATTTAGATAATAAACAAAATTTTAAACAATGAAAATTAAGTTTTCTACTTATAGCACACGAAAAGTACGAATTTGTAGAAGAAAAACATCCAAGGATTAATTTTAAAGAGTGGAAAGATAAAAGAAAAAACTTTCATTAGTTGCTAAAGAATGTTTTGCAGATCTCCTGTAAAATGGCATAGATTATAATCAAAATTTAAAACAATTAAAATTAAGTTTTTTACTTATAGCAAAGGAAAGCTACGAATTCGTTGAAGAAAAACAAGAGTGGAAAGATAAAGGAAAAACTTTCATTAGTAGCTAAAGAACATTTTGTAAGTATCATGTTTTATACAGATGTCATAGATAATAAACAAAATTTAAAACAAATCAAATTCAGTTTTTTACTTATACCAGGCGAAAAGTACGAATTTGTAGAAGAAAAACATCCGAGGATTAATTTTAAGGAGTGGAAAGATAAATAAAAAAACTTTCATTAGTAGCTAAACAACATTTTGCAAATCTCTCGTTTTATACAGACGTCATAGATAATAATCAAAATTTAAAACAATTAAATTCAGTTTTTTACTTATATCAGACGAAAACTACGAATTTGTGGAAGAAAAACATCCGAGGATTAATTTTAAAAAGTGGAAAGATAAAGAAAAATCTTTCATTACTAGCTAAAGGACATTTTGTAAGTCTCTCGTTTTAAACAGATGTCATAAACAATAAACAAAATTTAAAATTAGTAAAATTCCGTTTTTTACTTATACCAGACGAAAAGTACGAATTTGTAGAAGAAAAACATCCATGGATTAATTTCAACGAGTGGAAAGATAAAGGAAAAACTTTCATTAATAGCTGAAGATAATTTTGTAAGTTTTTCGTTTTATACAGATCATAGATAATAAACAAAACTTAAATCAACTAAGATTCAGTTTTCTACTTATATCAGCCGAAAACTACGAATTTGTCGAAGAAAAACATCCGAGAATTTATTCTAAAGAGTGGAAAGATAAAGGAAAAAACTTTCATTAGTATCTAAAGAACATTTTGCAAATCTCTCGTTTTATACATACGTCATGGATAATAATCAAAATTAAAAACAATTAAAATTAAGTTTTTTACTTATAGCAAACGAAAGCTACGAATTTGTTGAGGAAAACAAGTGGAAAGACAAAAGAAAAATTTTCATTAGGAGCTAAAGAACATTTTGCAAGTATCTCGTCTTATACATATGTCATAGATAATAAACAAAATTTAAAACAATTAAAATTCAGTTTTTTATTTATACCAGACGAAAAGCACGAATTTGCATAAGAAACCCATCCATGGATTAATTTTAAGGAGTGGAAAGATAAAGGAAAAAAACTTTCATTAGTAGCTAAAGAACATTTTGCAAATATCTCGTTTTATACAGACGTCATAGATAATAATCAAAACTTAAAACAATTAAAATCCAGTTTTCTACTTATATCAGACGAAAACTACGAATTTGTCGAAGAAAAACATCCGAGGATTAATTTTAAATAGTGAGAAGATAAAGGAGAAAACTCATTAGTAGCTAAAGAAAGTTTTGTAAGTATCTCGTTTTATACAGATGCCATAGATAATAAACAAAATTTAAAACAATTAAAATGAAGTTTTTTACTTATAATAAACGAAATTGTAGAAGAAAACATTCATGGGCTAATTTTAAGGAGTGGAAAGATAAAGGAAAAATTTTTCATTAGTAGTTAAATAAATAGATATTAAACAAAATTTAAAACTATTAAAATTAAGTTTTTTATTTATAATAGACGAAATTGTAGAAGAGAACATTAATGGATTAATTTTATGTAGTAGAAAGATAAAAGAAAAAAGCTTTCATTAGTGACTTAACTAAAGGACATTTTGCAAGTCTCTCGTTTTATTAAGATGTCATAGATAATAAACAAAATTTAAAACAATTAAGTTTTTTACTTTTAATAGACGAAATTGTAGAAGAAAACATTCATGGGCTAATTTTAAGGAGTGGAAAGATGAAGGAAAAAAATTCATTAGTAGTTAAATAAATAAGACAGTAAACAAAATTTAAAACAATTAAAATTAAGTTTTTTATTTATAATATACGAAATTGCAGAAGAGAACATTCATGGATTAATTTTATGTAGTAGATAGGACATTTTGCAAGTCTCTCGTTTTATAAAGATGTCATAGATAATAAACAAAGTTTAAAACTATTAAAATTCTGTTTGCTACTTATAGCAGACGAAAACAACGAATTTTTCGAAGAAAAACATCCAAGGATTAATTTTAAAGAGTGGAAAGATAAAGGAAAAACTTTCATTAGTTGCTAAAGAACATTTTGCTAGTCCCTCGTTTTATACAGAGGTCATAGATAACAAACAAAATTTAAAACAATTAAAATTAAGTTTTTTACTTATAGCAGACGAAAAGTATGAATATGTAGGAGAAAAACATCCATGGATTAATTTTAAGGAGTGGAAAGATAAAGGAAAAAACTTTAATTAGGAGCCAAAGGACATTTTGTAAGTATCTCGTTTTATACAGATGTCATAGATAATAATCAAAATTTAAAGCAATTAAAATTAAGTCGTTTACTTATAGCAAACGAAAGCTACGAATTTGTTGAAGAAAAACAAGAGCGGAAAGATAAAGGAAAAACTTTCATTATTAGCTAAAGAACATTTTGTAAGTATCTCGTATTTTGCATATGTCATAAATAATAATCAAAATTTAAAACAATAAATTCAGTTTTTACTTATACCAGACGAAAAGTACGAATTTGTAGAAGAAAAACATCAATGGATTAATTTTAAGGAGTGGAAAGATAAAGGAAAAAACTTTCATTAGTAGCTGAAGAACATTTCGCAAATCTCTCGTTTTATACAGACGTCATAGAAAATAATCAAAATTTAAAACAATTATAATTAAGTTTTTTACTTATAGCAAACGAAATCTACGAATTTATTGAAGAAAAACAAGAGTGGAAAGATAAAGGAAAACACTTTCATTAGTGAAGAACATTTTGTGAGTCTCTCGTTTTATACAGATGCCATAGATAATAAACAAAATTTAAAACAATTAAAATTCAGTTCTTTGCTTATACCAGACGAAAAGTAGGAATTTGTAGAAAAAAAAAACATCCATGGATTACTTTTAAGAAGTGGAAAGATAAAGGAAAAAAGTTTTATTAGTAGCTAAAGAACATTTTGCAAATATCTTGTTTTATACAGACGTCATAGGTTATAATCAAAATTTTAAAAAAATCAGTTTTTTACTTATATCAGACGAAAACTACGAATTTGTTTAAGAAAAACATCCGAGGATTAATTTTAAACAGTGGACAGATAAATAAAAATCTTTCGTTAGTAGCTAAAGACATTTTGTAAGTCTCTCGTTTTATACAGATGTCATAGACAATAAACAGAATAATTCAAAACCAGCAAAATTCAGTTTTTTACTTATACCAAACGAAAAATACAAATTTGTAGAAGAAAAACATCCATGGATTAGTTTTAAGGAGTGGAAAGATAAAGGAAAAACTTTCGTTAATAGCTGAAGATAATTTTGTAAGTTTTTCGTTTTATAAAGATCATAGATAATAAACAAAATTTAAATCAACTAAAATTCAGTTTTCTACTTATATCAGCCGAAAACTACGAATTTGTCGAAGAAAAATAACCGAGGATTAAATCTAAAGAGTGGAAAGATAAAGGAAAAAACTTTCATTAGTAGCTAAAGAACATTTTGCAAGTATCTCGTCTTATTCATATGTCATAGATAATAAACAAAATTTAAAACAATTAAAATTCAGTTTTTTATTTATACCAGACGAAAAGTACGAATTTGCAGAAGAAAGCCATCCATGGATTAATTTTAAGGAGTGGAAAGATAAAGGAGAAAACTTTCATTAGTAGCTAAAGAACATTTTGCAAAAATCTCGTTTTATACAGACGTCATAGATAATAATCAAAACTTAAAACAATTAAAATCCAGTTTTCTACTTATATCAGACGAAAACTACGAATTTGTCAAAGAAAAACATCCGAGGATTAATTTTAAATAGTGAGAATATAAAGGAGAAAACTCATTAGTAGCTAAAGAAAGTTTTGTAAGTCTCTCGTTTTATACAGATGCCATAGATAATAAACAAAATTTAAAACAATTAAAATTAAGTTTTTTACTTATAATAGACGAAATTGTAGAAGAAAACATTCATGGGCTAATTTTAAGGAGTGGAAAGATAAAGGAAAAATTTTTCATTAGTAGTTTAATAAATAGATATTAAACAAAATTTAAAACAATTAAAATTAAGTTTTTTATTTATAATAGACGAAATTGTAGAAGAGAACATTAATGGATTAACTTTATGTAGTAGAAAGATAAAAGAAAAAAGCTTTCATTAGTAACTTAACTAAATGACATTTTGCAAGTCTCTCGTTTTATAAAGATGTTATAGATAATAAACAAAATTTAAAACAATTAAGTTTTTTACTTTTAATAGACGAAATTGTAGAAGAAATCATTCATGGGCTAATTTTAAGGAGTGGAAAGATGAAGGAAATTATTTCAATAGTAGTTAAATAAATAGATAATAAACAAAATTTAAAACAATTAAAATTAAGTTTTTTATTTATAATATACGAAATTGTAGAAGAGAACATTCATGGATTAATTTTATGTAGTAGAAAGGACTTTTTGCAATTCTCTCGTTTTATAAAGATGTCATAGATAATAAACAAAGTTTAAAACTATTAAAATTCTGTTTGCTACTTATAGCAGACGAAAACTACGAATTTTTCGAAGAAAAACATCCAAGGATTAATTTTAAAGAGTGGAAAGATAAAGGAAAAACTTTCATTAGTTGCTAAAGAACATTTTGCTAGTCTCTCGTTTTATACAGTGGTCATAGATAACAAACAAAATTTAAAACAATTAAAATTAAGTTTTTTACTTATAGCAGACGAAAAGTATGAATATGTAGGAGAAAAACATCCATGGATTAATTTTAAGGAGCGGAAAGATAAAGGAAAAAACTTTAATTAGAAGCCAAAGGACATTTTGTAAGTATCTCGTTTTATACAGATGTCATAGATAATAATCAAAATTTAAAACAATTAAAATTAAGTCGTTTACTTATAGCAAACGAAAGCTACGAATTTGTTGAAGAAAAACAAGAGCGGAAAGATAAAGGAAAAACTTTCATTATTAGCTAAAGAATATTTTGTAAGTATCTCGTATTTTGCAGATGTCATAAATAATGAACAAAATTTAAAACAATAAACTTCAGTTTTTACTTATACCAGACGAAAAGTACGATTTTGTAGAAGAAAAACATCAATGGATTAATTTTAAGGAGTGGTAAGATAAAGGAAAAAACTTTCATTAGTAGCTAAAGAACATTTCGCAAATCTCTCGTTTTATACAGACGTCATAGATAATAATCAAAATTTAAAACAATTATAATTAAGTTTTTTACTTATAGCAAACGAAATCTATGACTTTGTTGAAGAAAAACATCTATGGATTAATTTTAATGAGTGGAAAGATAAAGGAAAAAACTTTCATTAGTAGCTAAAGAATAGCTTTTAAGTATCTCGTTTAGCTCAGATGTCATAAATAATACACAAAATTTAAAACAATTAAAATTCAGTTTTTAGCTCATACCAGACGAAAAGTACGAATTTGTAGAAGAAAAACATCCATGGATTAATTTTAAGGAGTGGAAAGAAAAAGGAAAAGCTTTCTTTAGAAGCTAAAGGACATTTTGTAAGTCTCTCGTTTCATACCGATGTCATAGATAATAAACAAAATTTAAAACAATTAAAATTCAGTTTTCTACTTATAGCAGACGAAAGCTACGAATTTGTTGAAGAAATACAAGAGTGGAAAGATAAGAGAAAAAAGTATCATTAGTAGCCAAAGAACATTATGTAAGTATCTCGTTTAATACAGATGTCATAGATAATAAACAAAATTTAAAACAATTAACATTCAGTTTTTTACTTATAGCAAACGAAAGCTACGAATTTGTTGAAGAAAAACAAGTGCGGAAAGATAAAGGAAAAAACTTTCATTAGTGAAGAACATTTTGCAAGTCTCTCGTTTTATACAGATGTCATAGATAATAAACAAAATTTAAAACATTTAAAATTCAGTTATTTGCTTATACCAGACGAAAAGAACGAATTTGTGGAAGAAAAACATCCGAGGATTAATTTAGACAGTGGAAAGATAAAGGAAAAAACTTTCACTAGTAGCTAAAGAACATTTTGCAAATCTCTCGTTTTATACAGATGTCATAGATAATAATCAAAATTTAAAACAATTAAAATTAAGTTTTTTACTTATAGCAAACGAAAGCTACGAATTTGTTGAAGAAAAACAAGTGAAAAGATAAAGGAAAAATTTTCATTAGGAGCTAAAGAATATTTTGCAAGTATCTCGTTTTATACATATGTAATAGATAATAAACAAAATTTAAAAGTATTAAAATTCAGTTTTTTATTTATACCAGCCGAAAAGTACGAATTTGTAGCAGAAAAACATCCATGGATTAATTTTAAGACGTGGTAAGATAAAGGAAAGAACTTTCGTTAGTAGCTAAAGAACATTTTGCAAATCTCTCGTTTTATACAGACGTCATAGATAATAATC
>JAEQML010083345.1:0-10498 GCA_016904865.1 Pissodes strobi | reverse complement strand
TAAAGTTAGTGTCAAACGATAGCTTATGAAAAACCAAGATAGGAAAGTGCAAACCATTTTGCTCTATCTTTAGCCGTTTAGATTTCACAGGCTGTCAAACTTGGTAAATGGTCGATTTTCAACTGTCAATATTTCAAAAACAGTTGGAGATAGGTATAGGACATTATTCATGAAATATATCTAGAATTATCCGCAAAATCCAAATATGCAATAATATACAGGGGGTTCCATTTAATAAAGAAATATTTTTTCTGTCACTCTAATTTGGAACACCCTGTATATCTACATTTTATGTCAGAATATGCGCGATCGAAAAACAAAATCGACGGGTTCGAGCGATTTTTAAAAAAAATTGTGGTTTGCGAGATAATGAATTTGTTCCATATTTTAGCCCATCACTGTATACATAGTGAAAGACTCAAACTAAGTTGAGCCGTTTTTCTTGCTAAATAGCTTCGAAGAATATAGGTCTAGCACACGTTCAACTAGTCGAGTGCGACCGCCTCGCGGCTATGTCGCTGACTGGAGACGTTTTGTGCAATGAGCGATCTTGCGACCTACTCTTCCACAAACTCAATCCAACATATATCGATAAATGAAATATTCTTGCGGCTTTCCCACAACTGAAAAGATAAGCAGAAGACGAAAAAGCAAACCAGTATCAAACTTGTTTGAAATATGGGCCAGACTATTAAGGCTTATCAGCCAAACACAAAGCTTATATGCAAAGGTTCAGTTTTTGGCCCACATGTATGTATATCTTTATATGCATGTATATGTTCAAATTTAGAAAGCCAAAATGACAAGATTTTGCAGTGTCGAGCAAAGGTTTCGGATACTGTATTGTATACCGTGTAGATAGCACCTGTTGCAAAAAGGTGTCGCGTGACGTAATTGGTAGATCTGGTCATGTGGCAAGCTTTTGTTGTGTCGACTATAGGTACCTGTATACTATTTGTATTTAGATACAAAATTTTAACACGTGTTATATACGTTTTTGAAATTTAGTTATTTTCGTTACTTTATTTATTGGACCTCAAATTTATCCGAAAATCACAAAAACACTTTGGTGAGGTTAGGGGTTGAACCACTTTTTTTAAACTTAGGACTTTGAAATTTTACATGCTTATTCAGTTTTTATGACAATACGGTAAAATAATATAAATAACCCAGTGGCTCTCTCATGGGGGGGGTGGAGGTTTAGGGGTTAAACCACTTCCTCTAAACTTAGGACTTTGAAATTTTGCACGAAAAGCTTGCTCTTCATTTTTTTTTAGTCTATACATATTTAGCTCCAAGATGGCGGACTAAATTAGAGAGCACAAAATAGAATAATAAATACTAAAAGGAATAAAATAAAAATTGGGTTTAGCTAGGTCTATTTGTTTTCAAAAAGCTTGTCGCGAAATGTCCATAAACGTTCATAAAAGTGGTTGATACTTGCCAAAGTATCTATTCTCCGTGCAATTCGCGCGACAACTTTTTGAAAACAAATTGACTTTACCTAAACCTAAACTTATTTTATTTATTTTAGTACATAAAAGCTGTTTTATATTTATTATTTTATTTCTAGGTCCTGTCCTCCCGCCGGCATATTTACACATCCTAACATACGACGGCACCAGGGTGCTGAAATCGGATAGGTTTTGTAAGCGTTTGGAGCGCTACAAAAGCTCACTGATTTGGGCACCTAATCGCGCCATGTCTTCGCGATGTAATCAATTTGCGACAAGAGCCCTCGTGGTCAAGATGTCTAGATGGTTAGGTCTCAATTCGGCGGCTATCGGCGGCCTGGGTTCACACCCTGTTGCTTTTTTTATTTTTTTTTAGGTTATGTTTCTAAACAGTTTTTTTCTTGATTTTGGGCATGTCTTGGGTTAGTATGGGTTAGCACCTGCTTTTTGAGTTAGGGCCATGCGAAAAGTGAAATATTATATAACAGCGTATTCCAGGTGCCCAAATCAGTGAGCTTTGGCTATCGGCGACCCGGGTTCCAACCCCGTTGCTTTTATTTATTTTTTTTAGGTTAAGTTTCTAAACAGTTTTTTTCTTGATTTTGGGTATGTCTAGGGTTAGGTTGGCGTAGCACCTGGTTAGTTTCCTTTTCTTGAGCCCTCGTAGCGAGGGAAGCGAGCGGAGGGCCATGCGAAAAGTGAAATATTATATAACAGCGTATTCCAGGTGCCCAAATCAGTGAGCTTTTGTAGCGCTACAAACGCTTACAAAACCTAACCGATTTCAAGAACTCCTTTGTCGGGCGCACCGCATCACTGTGGAACTCACTTCCAGGCCATCTGTTTCCCACTAATTACAACCTAGAACTATTCAAGAACCGGGTCAATCAACATCTTCGCCACACACCGCTCGTTGAGCGCCATAGGATCTCCCTTTAGTGTGTGTGCCACTGCTATAAAAAAAAAATTACTATATAATATAGTGTATAGTTTATAATAATATAGAAAAATAACAATTAATAAACGTTTCTGGCATACGTGTTAATTTCTAAGTAAAAGTAGCATTTAATAAACCTTTATACTATACGTATAAATTTTTAAGTAAAAATAACAATTAATAAACGGTGCTGTTTTACGTATAAAAATTAGCTTACAAAATTATGTATACATAGTATATCGTCAGCTGCTAATATACGTTTACCATCTTATAAAATATTTGTATATCTATACACGTTTATGAAAGAAATATAGAAACCTGTATAATATATACGTTGAAGTCGCGGACATTTTGCAGTTTATAATACGTTTGACGTATACATCAACGTGACGGATGGTAGTAGATCGTTTATAACGTTCAATATACCATTCAGTGTTGCTTGAGATTTCTATTCTAAATCTTTAATTTATAATTAGATTTAGTTCGTTCGATTTAGTTTTAAATTGTTTGTGTTAGTTTTGCATAAAAAATAAATGGCGCGTATGCTTTTTTTATGAATTACAATAAACTTATTGATTTACATATTCTTCACGTTAAACAAAATGATTTTTGTAAAATTTGAAAATCATCAGCATTATTTTATTCAATTGTGTCTCTAGAAATTACGTTCTGTATTCATACGAAATGCGTTAGATTTTCTTTTGCTACATTGCCTCCGTTGCCTTCATTAGCCATATGGTTTGCTTCAGTTTGTTTAGCCATGGTTCTTTACTTTGCGTTGTTTATTAAAAATATTTTGGTGGTAACAAAAGAATTAACTAGAAAATCTTAATGTGAATTAGCTATAATAAGCAATAATAATGTAATATATAAATAAACAGAAAAATAATAATAATCTCCTCTCAACTCTGTTGAAATTTACAATATCACATACTTTTTTGAAAAACACATACTTTTACCAAATATGCGTTGCATCTCTTCAGTTTTAATCACAACATTTTCAGAACATCATACAAATTTCGCCCAATTGGCTTTTTATAGTTGAAGACCACAACGGAAAAAGACGGAATGTCGCAAAATGTCAATTACGAGAAATATCGATTTTAAAGTTTGGAACTTCTGAGATTTTTTATCTTGTAAATGAAATGGTTGAAATATGTCAAATTTTGTTTATTAAACTATCTGCATTACATATTTAAAAACATTGTACTTCGAAGTGCATTTTTATAAAAACTATAGATACACAAAAAACTAAAAAAATCAGCAATTCTTCATCGCAAAAATCAGGAATGTCAAAAAAAACTCAATTTCCAAAGTAGAAAGGGGGAATGTCCAAATTTACGAGGTCAGCTATCATAGTTGTAGTATTGGGTTTGTTTTGTTCCATATTGATTTTAGACCTATAAGTAGTATTCTAAATAATTATTCAAAAAAAAGATCTTACCTTCGCAATTTTATTGTTGCGATCTGTGGCCATTCCTTTTTCTTATGATTTTGCCGACGGACATTTCTTGTTTTTGCCCTGTAGCTTATATTTTAGACGCGGCTACTAACGGACTGCCCCGTGTTCTTCTACAGGAGATGTCTTTATAATAAAATATAGATGTTTTTCTTCTAGATGGCGATGCACAACCATTGGTTAAAAAGTAATTTCATTAATTTGTGCTAAATGCGATTGCGCCTTGAGCGGGAAAAAATAACAAAAATTTAAATTTTTTATTTTTTCAAATAGAGCTTCCATCTCCTATGTAGTTAAAACAGCGGTTTAATAAAATTTGGCATGGTATTTAATGGTAGTAAACAATTGTGTTCAACTTAATGACGATAAGAATGTTTATGAGAGAGCAATATTCTCGCCTCATTTGGGAATTACCGTTTAATTTAAAATTCAGTTTGAATTTTTGCTAAAATATAAAAGAAAATAAACAAGGAGAGATGCTTATAATAAAACAAGTTATTTAAATTCGTATAAAACGATCCACGTGCGATGCTTTATTTAGTGCTGCTGCTGGGTAGGTCCAAATTTCAGATGGGAAAGTTGATTTTTTTATATGTATATATTAATTAAGTATCCAAAAAATATGATTAATTTTTGCTGAAAAGTGACATTTCAAATAGTTCAAAATAGAAAAAATCAGAGTAATTACGAAGCCATTTTCCGTATTAAGAAGTTTGATCTTTGTATCCCCTTGTCCTGTCAATCGGCTGAAATTTTCCCCACCATGCCTGAGTTAAATGAAATCGGCATCCTAATATTTTAATATCAATCCAAACATTCTTTACGAATACCTATATCACCTATATCAGAGTCTATTATAATGTTGTGTGGCCCAACAATTAAATTTTCATGTAAACAGATCACCATGTAACTTTTTCCTTATCAATTAATAGCCAAACAACTAATAGTTGTCTAATACCAATATTAATGTGCATTAAAGTAGCCATGCAAAGTGAATAATAATTAAAAACTTGGAGCAGCTTTCATATGAGCTGTATGGATGGGTTTAGGAAACTGCAATCCGACTAAACGGATCGATAGGATCACTAATCCAGTGGTTCGTAAACTAATATATAATTGGAATGATATGTTCGGAAAGTAACTCGATTGACTCCATTTGCCTTATATGTTGTAATCTCACTAACCCTGCCTTCGAGGTCGGTTGGTGGGTTGACCTGATCAGCTGTTTGGTATTTTAGGTTAAGTACGTTTGTTATTGTTTTCGGCAAGCGGCAAAAGCAATACATCCTATTCTTGGTCTTTTTTTGTTTTTATCATATAGGTACTGAGTCGAAGGTTTTTTATAAATTCGTTTTTAATTAAATTTTGTGCAAACATCACGAAACTAATAAGAAATACTTGGTCGGGAAAAACAATTATTTCTTAAATCATTTATGACAACAAAGGAGGCGGTGGTAATTAACTTTAAAACTAACCACTTTAATTAGTGGACTGTATCAAAATAGGGTGGTAGGGGTTTTATTCAAAGGGTTAAATTGAAACATGTATTCTAGGTATTACGTACTTTAATAATGCAAGAATTAATTTACTATTAAATGATAAATATATACAATGATTTCTAACTACTTTCAAGCATTCATCCTTTCACACATAAAACTAAATAGGTACTGTACATATGGATATCAATTATTAAACATCTAACTAAACGTCTTGATTATTTAAATTTAACAAGAACTTCTTTCTTTAACGAATCTAATTAAGCTTTCTGTTAATTCAAAATTTCAACTGACTGCCTTTCCGTTCACACTAAATACCTTGTGCTTTACGCCTTCTTCGATTCTCTCAACTTAACTTCACAAGGGTGTAAAATTTCGAACAATTGATTCGAATCTCTAGTAGAGGAATAGATTTGTCTACTTACAAATTTCCATCCGCCATTTTACCTTCATCTATATTCAAGAGAAACGCTAAGAGCTGACTGTCTCGAAAATGCGTTAAAACGCCCAAATGAGTTTTTTATCCCAGCTTGGACAAAGATAAGTGAGTACAGGAAATATTCTCTAAATATATGTGCAAGCAAAGCGAGAAAATGGCCCAAAAGATTTTGGCGCAAACGGAGCTACAACTTTCTAGCTGTTTTTCGAGTGAACGGTTGTACCGGGTGTTTCACTATAAATGGACCCCCCCCCCTTTAACTTTCTCAATTGACGTTTTAGAAAAAAAAAACCTTCAATACAAAAATTAAGGGGATGAAGTGAAGTTTTTTATGGCATAGCACTGTTGTATACAGATTAACCAAAGTTATATATTTTTAAATAGAACACCGTATATATTATTGCATATTTGGATTTTGCGGAGAACTCTAGACATATTTCATAAATAATCTCCTATACCTATCTGTTACTGTTTGTGAAATATTGACAGTTGAAAATTGACCATTTACCAAGTTTGACAGCCTGTAAAATCTAAACGGCTAAAGATAGAGCAAAGTGGTTTGCACTTTCCTATCTTGGTTTTTTATAAGCTATCGTTTGACACTAATTTTTTTATTTAACCAGAGGTTAAGAAATTCCGGTTAAATTTAACCTCTGGTTAAATCTAAAATTAGTGTCAAACGATAGCTTATGAAAAACCAAGATAGGAAAGTGCAAACCATTTTGCTCTATCTTTAGCCGCTTAGATTTTACAGGCTGTCAAACTTGGTAAATGGTCGATTTTCAACTGGCAATATTTCAAAAACAGTAACAGATAGGTATAGGACATTATTTATGAAATATGTCTAGAATTTTCCTCAAAATCCAAAATATAACTTATTTTAATCCCGCATTTATGGGGCACCCTGTATACAACAGTGCTATGCCATAAAAAAAACTTCACTTCATCCCCTTTATTTTTTGTATTTAACGTTTTTTTCTAAAATGTCAGTTGAGAAAGTTGAAGGGGGGGGTCCATTTACAGTGAAACACTCGGTACTGACCTAAATTGAATTTTTCCTACAGACAGGCGGAAACTGAAATAGAGTGGGAAATGCGCGGGACGCATTTTGAGAGGGTAGAAAATGTTCTTTCTTTATTTGACATATTGTTGTTTACACAACATTGACAGAGACAAAGATATATTTATTAAATTTAAACGTTTAAAAAAGTTTTCCTTGGCAGAGAATGACAATTTGCTTTTCGCGATTGTTTCATATAATGGAACCTATTATACCGACAATCCAGGTTTGGACTAAGGAGTAACTGAAATACAACGCTTTAGATGCACAAATTGTTGTTTACCTGGGGTAAAATATATTCGGAGTTTAATTATGGCTCATTCATACTACGGACATACAGGGGCTATCACCAAGCTATACGGTGAAAAACGACAAGTTAATACAATTGTTGGGTTTTTTCCCGAACATATTCCCCCACCATGAAGATTCCATCTTCATTAAGAAGAAAGAGAGAGTAAGAACTCCAATCGATAAATACATTTTATTTTTTCTGAACAAAAACAAGAGAATACTTCTTTGAGTATAAATGAAACGACCGCAACACCGCCTTAGGTTTATTAAAACACGCAGAAACCAAACACGCAAAGAAATCTAAAAACACGCATAGGAACAAGTGCATTAATAGAGAGTGCACTTCTCGAAGTACAACAATTAACATAATTTCAATATTCCATATTTTAGAACTAGAGAATGAGTCACCCAGCCTTTTATGCTCAGCAGGTGATTTGAGGGGTAGATCGACTTGATTATTGAGAGAGATTTATTCAGAGGATTGAACAAATAGAGAAACACCACCGTACACTTCTCTACGTGCAGGGTTATCAACACTGAGATGAGTTGAACGATTTTTCAAACGAAAATTGGACACAGAAGCCTTTCCTGCAATTACCCATCCTAAATGAGTATTTTACAAAACAGGGAGGTTCTTGCCTAACTTATACACACCATCTAAAATCAGATTATAGTAGAGATCAGCTCCAATGAACATATCGATGTTTGATGGGGAAGATAATACGGATCACTAACCTAAACTGACTGGGGATATTCATTTGATCTTTAACAATGGGGACTAGCGGAAGTTTGCAAGTTATATTGTTGAGTACAGAGCAAGTCAACATAAAACTTTTATTATTATACACATTAGAGTACAGCCTCAAATCAACCATCTTATTGGACTTCGTACTGCCTTGAGAAATTCCACTTATATTAAGTGACTTATTGTAGGGAACATAGTTTAACTTCTCTACGAGCTGATTAGTCATAAAAATGTTCTGACTTGTAGAAGCTAAGAGATTTTTTACTTGACCATGACGTCCATTCTCAGCAAACAGAATGATACGGGCTGTAGCTAACAAAACATGAGAATCTATATTTAAGAGTGTAGATACGTTCAATGGATTTGTACCATGTGACTGATTTTATGCATTTGCCTTAAAAGGGGGGCTTCTAGCCTTAAAAGGGGGGCTTCTATTCTGAGGGGGAGCTCTATTTTGAGGGGAATCTTTATTTTGAGGTATTTGAGGGAGTTCTCTATTTTGAGGAGATAGGGTACCATGCCCTTGAAAGAGACATGACTGACTTCTGTCGAGAGAGGACTTATTTATAGGCTGATCATTTTGACTACCGTGCGCTGCTGAGTTTTGATTGTCAAAATCATTATCTTGAAAAGGGGGAGCACTGTGGTGATTAAAACCATTTTGACGTGTGTGTACTTGAGAGCTATGTAAAAAGTATAATGTTTCTAAGAGCTCAAAGGACATTTTCTGGGGAAGTACATTTACTTCTCGAGTAATTTGTACAGAGGCAGTTGAAGCAAAGTTTTTTACTTTATACAAATTTCTGCTTATCACACAAGTTTAATTTACGAAATTTTTCACAAGTATATATTTTATGAGAATTTAAATTACAAAAAGTACAAAGAGCTGATTTGTTTTGTTATTTTACATGCAACAGACTCTTTTTGCAGGATTTTCGAGTACTGTCTATGGAAGACAAGTTCTCTAAAATTGTATACCTTTTGCGTAAGAAATCAAGAAATATAGTGCAACATCTTAATGTCTCGTTCTGTTTCAAAAGCTTTACGAGTGCCAAAGCCTAATTTTTTCTCAAATAAATAAATTAAAAGAAATTCCCAGAGTTCTTCATAGGAGTAATTAAGATTGTTAATTAAATCAAGATTTTTAAATCAAGATCGGTTACAAATTGTCTTAAATTAGGACCAGTACATTATTTAACAGCAGAGTCTATTAATAACAGTGAAATGAAATGTGCATTAATCACTGATAACTTGTTCTTCTATTCTTCTTTTAACAAGTCAATTGCAACTTCAAAGTTATCATTTGTTGCTAGTAAGCTTTCAATGATTTTTAAGGGTTCGTCTCTCAAAAATTACTTTAGGTACATGAATTTTTGAATGCTACTTATTGAAGTATTATCTGAGATTAATGTGTCAAACAATTGTGTAAACAAATTACATTCAGAAATTTTACCATTAAAAGGATTGATTTTTATCTCAGGTAATCTTATAGAAGGGGGAGGGGGGCTATGCTGAACTATACATTGAGAATTTGGAACAACTTGAGAGGGTGGAGTTAACTTCTCAATACGTTTTTGTATCTGAACTAATAAATCATAGCAAGTCTGTTCCACTTCCTCACGGATTTGAGTGTCAAGGGTTTCATACCCAGGGATACATTTAATCGAGTCTTGAATATGCTCTTACATGCTGAAGGCAAGTTCTAACCTCTCGTGTCTTAAAACAAAATGTACTTCATTTTCATTGTCTGAATTTGATTGCATCCAATTACTTATTCGTGTGATTTTATACAAAAAACAATAGAACTGCAAAAATATCAACACAATATCAAGTGCAGAAATACAACAGTACATATAACAATATATCATATGAGTAAATATACACAGTACACAAGTTTTTATTAACAGTCAATTACAGAGTTTCGTATCACTTACCACAAAAGTCTTTCACTTTTGGAGCAGCCGCGGTATGTAGCTAGAGCTAGAGTCCTACTAGGTTCAGGAAGTCCATTGATTCACAAAAAAATGGGGCGACAAAGAGTTACAGTAACAAATTCAATTTACAGTAAATAAATACCTCAATAAAAAAATGTGACAACAGCATAAACAAATATATCAAATGAAGTACTAACAAACTTTTAAATTCAAGTTTCAATTCACTGTTTTCGAAGGATCCCTTGAGTAATTTAATTCAGCTCGAATGAGACAAAATTTATGGTCGTGATAAACAATTATTTCTTAAATCATTTATGACCACAAAGGTCGGGGTGGTAATTAACTTTATAATTAACCACTTTAATTAGTGGACTGTATCACAATAGCGTGGTGGGGGTTTTATTCATAGGGTGTAAATTGAAACATGCATTCTAGGTATGAGGTATGAGGTACTTTAATAATGCAAGAATTAATTTGCATTAAATGATAAATATATACAATTATTTCTAACTACTTTCAAGCATTCATTCTTTCACACATAAAACTGAATAGGTACTGTACATATGATTATCTATTATTAAATATTAAACTAAACGTCTTGATTATTTAAATTTAACAAGAACTTCTTTCTATAATGAATTTAATTAAGCTTTCTGTTAATTCAAAATTTCAACTGACTGCCT
>JAEQML010083344.1:0-10498 GCA_016904865.1 Pissodes strobi | reverse complement strand
CCTAAAAAGAGCGTCCAAATCCATTATTTCACCGATTAGGAAGATAATCTCCTCCAGAAATCATTATTCTATGACGGCGAGCCCTGTCAAGAATGATTTATGTTATTTTTAACGCTCGAAACGAATTCGTCTCTCGTATATACGCCATCTTATCTCACCCCGAGTTTCGACTTTTTTCGATAGTAATAAGTTTTGCGGCACTTCATGATATGTTCCGATGGACAGCTTAAAAGCGAGCCCGCTGAATATAATACGTTTCGTTTTCGGCGAGTGTGCGAACAGGAAAATGGAAAATATCGTCGAATTGAATGATAGAATAAGTACTGCGAATGGACCTGATAGGGGATGAAGATTGCAAGATATCGATGTCGATGAGGCGAGACGAGAGGAAAATATTCTCTCGATTGCTCGAGAGATACCTTTTCCTCTCGCTTCGTCTCGTTTCTCTTGTAACAACATACATTAAATGCAAATATATATTAGCGTAGGAATTATAACGCGTATAAAATATTAAATTTGGTATAGAATGTTTAATATGTGCTGAATTTCTCTCAGCTAAAATATAAAGCATTAAATGTATAATAAAATAAATATAAAGATAAATAAAACAAGAATAAATATACTCAATCGCAAAAAGAGTAAAACAGCTCATTTACGAATAAGATTGTGACATAGGAGGAACTTTATATTGAGAGATAACTATTAGTCTAATAGTGGCGCATTACCTTACTTCGATATTTCCAAGGGTTACGCAAAAAAGTAATTATTATAAAAGCCTATTGGATTGACTTGAGTTTATAAAATATCGAATTTTCAGATATACAGGGGACTTTCTTTTTGTAGATAGGCACTAGCTTTCTTAATTTAAATGGGACACCTTGTATATTGGTATATGTTGATATCTTTTTTTTTAACTTTGAACATGTATCTTGTGGTGACGTTTCTGATTATTTCTATAAGAATAAAATATTAAATTTCAGATTTTATGCAGCATTACAGCAATGATTTGTATTTTATTTGCCTAAATGGCTATAAAACCGACATTTTTTTTACTAACAGTAATAGAATTTTTTAAACATAAATGTATTATCAGTAAGTCAATACTTCGCAAATAATCTTAAAAGTGGGTCGGCCAAGTTTGCCCCCCGTATTAAACCTATTTTAAAAATAAATAAACCTTAATTTTGCACACATTTTGCACAATTTTGCACACTATAAATAAAATGGTGCACACCAACACAAGGAAAACTAGAGCTGTTTTTTAAACGGGGGGCAAACCTGACCGTTCCCCCCGTCTGTTACAAAATTTGAAAAAAATTATGCTATTAGATTCGGCTAATTTTGCATAATTTTGCGCACCCATTCTGAAGAAAATTTGCATTTTTCCCCCTGTTTGTCAAACAATTGATATTTTTTTAATGCTACTATGCTCAGGTAATTTTGCACACAAGTTCCCAAATTTTGCACCTCTGAGGAAAGTTATAAGATGTTAAACATTTTCATTTTATCCCCCCGTTTGCCAGAAAAGTGAAAGAATTTTCTATGTGTCTACATTTCGAAAGAGTGAAGCCGTCTCATTGCATCTGCATTTAGCGTCAATGATTTTGCACCCTAGTAGAGCACACTGAGTAGATAACATTTTGCCAATCGTGGTCTCAGGCCTAACGTCAAATCTCTGCTACATAGTACTTTTTTAATTTTTATAAAGTTGGTACGATCCTTTTCAATTCTGGTCTTTATTTCTGCGCTATAGTCATTGTTTTCAGTAATAAGTTTTCCTAAGAAATTGTGTCTTTTTACTCTTTCAATCTGTTGACCTTCAACCATTAAGATTTCATTTGTGTTGTTGTTCTTACATATTTTCATATACTTGTTTTTTTTATATATATATTCAGGGAGGGTCCGTAAATCTCACTAAACCTTACTATTTTGTTTATAACTCTTTCTATATTCTCCAAATGATTGGCTATTATTACTGTGTCATCGGCATATCTGATGTTGTTAATCAGAACTCAATTCACCTTTATACCGTCGGTCTCATTTTCCAAGGCTTCTAATATAATTTGCTCCGAATACACATTAAATAATAATGGCGATAATATGCAGCCTTGCCTGGCTCCTCCGCAGATATAAAGGTCCTGTTTAACGACCAAGCATCTTTAACTTAACACGTTGAAAGAAAATAATGCCTCCCTTGTACCCACACCATTCCGAAAACCAAATTGTGTGTCACTTATATCCAGTTCTAGCTTGTGATGTATTCTGGAGTGTATAATTTTTTTAGGAGAATTTTTAACGTATGTGACATTAAGCTAATGGTTCGATGATCACTACATTCTTTGGCATTTACTTTTTTCGGTAGACATATGAATCTTGATGTTAACATTTCTTGTGGGATAATTCCTGTATTTTAGATTGTGTTAAATAACTCCACTAAAATATTCTTGTTTTTATTGTTGATTAACTTAAGCAACTCACTTGGTATTGCATCTGGACCTGCACATTTCTTATTTTTCATGAATTTGAGTGCATGTTCCCTTCCGATTTAGTTATTTCCGGTCCTATGTCTCCACCCTGCCAGTCTGCAGTCATATTCACCTGTCTTTTATCATGAAATAATTCCTCTATGTATTCTTTCCATCGTCTTAATTTTTGTTTTGTCTCCACTATGATCTTTCCCTCCTTGTCTAAAAGTATGTTTGATGTTTTTCTTCTTGCTAATCCTTGACTTTTTTATGTAGGTTAAAGTTGTCATAATTCTTTGTACCTCTTCTATCTCATTACATCTTTCCGAAAAGTAAGTTTGTTTTGCTTCCCTTATTTTGTTTTTTATTTGTCTTTGCAGTTGTTTGTAGCGAGTGCTGTTATTTGCCTTGTATTTCCTTCTTTCGTTGATTACTTCCAAGATTTCGTTTGTCATCCAATCTTCTTTTTTGTATTTGCATGATGTAGGTTGTTTTCTACTTGGTTCTAGAATTGATGCTTTAACGAACTGCCACTGTTGTTCTGCGTTTTCTTTATTTTCTTGAGATTTGGTGGTGTTTCTTTCTAAATTTGAGTTAATTTGTTCTTTGAGTTTTTCTCTGATTTCATCTGATTTAAGTTTCTCTATGCTTAGTTTATCGATTTTGTAACTGGGTTGCATCTTCTTTAGTTGTAGTTGAAACCTAGCAATAAGAGGATTATGATCAGAAGATGCGTCCGCACCTGGGTAAGTTTTTACTGATTGTATTGCGTTTCGGTACCTTCGCTTTATTAAGATGTAATGGATATGATTTCTGACGGTATTATTATCTGTTTCGGCTGGTGATTTCCACGTATACAGGCGTCGTGTGGGTAGTTTGAAAAAAGTGTTTGCCACCACAAGATTATTCTCTTGACAGAATTCAATAAGACGATCGCCCCTTTCATTGCGAACACCAAGTCCATATGGTCCTACAGTAGAGTCACATCTTCCTTCACCGATTTTAGCATTAGAATCCCCCATAACTACTCTAGAGGAAGTTAATCTCAATGCCTTTTGAAGAACACTATAGAAGTTTTCTATTTCTTCATCAGATCTGTTGGCAGTAGGGGCATAGATCTGTATAAAGTTTGTGAGTTGTCATTAATTGTAGCAACATAACTCTCTCGGAAAATGGAATAAAACCTGTTACTGATTTTACTACGTTTCTATTAAGAATCATAGCTGCTTCATAGCGGTGTTGGGTGGCATTGCTGCTAGAGTAGTAAACTCGTCCATTCTCGGTATTAATTTCACCCGAGCCAATCCATCTTGTGTCGCTTATTTCGAGTATATCAATCTTTAGCCGCAGCATCTCTTGCTCTATGTTTCTTAATTTTCCAGATTCGTCCATACTTCTTACGTTCCACGTCGCGAATTTAAAAGTTGATTTTGAAACGGACCAAACCGGGGTCAATATTTATGAAATTAATAGTAGTATTTTTTTTTATTATTTTAATTTAAGGCATTTTTCCGAAATTTATATTTTAAAATTGGGGGAGAGTGAAAAGTGTCAGACCAGGATCAAATGATTCCTAAAAAAAAAAGGGGGAAAACCCATCAAGACAAATAATTTTCAGTAAAATAGATTTAATATATATACATTATAATATGCATATAATATAATAATATTCCAATGGTATACTTTAACGGAGCTTAAACAAGCAAAATCATGGGCTTACAATGCGCTCGCTACAACCACTTAAAATTCTTGAAGTTTGATAAGGGAATTAGGTTGCTATATTGCCACGCAATAAGGGTGAAGATACCGTAAGTCAAGTAAAAGGCAAGGGGAGATGCGTGACGTTAGCTGGATACGGGGGAAGGCTCCATATAAAAAGCCAACCGACAGCATTGAATTTTATTCTAAAATTTATTCTTTTAAAGGTACGAACGAAACTCTGCTCGACCACTAATTAATTTCTTGAACTAGAAAATTCTAAATTTAAATTAATTAAAGGGGAATGTTGATTATTGATATTTTCTCAAAAAAGTCGTGTTAATCTACAGCGTCCGAACCTAACGGTGTCCGGTGCTGGATTGCAAGTCTGTGTGAGGAAATAATTAATAAGCAACATTAGGGGAATTTAATAATTTCTTGAAATTCATTCTAAATTTTAAACTCTATTTTAAATAATTAAAGTAGAATGTTGGTTATTGGTATTTTCTCAAGGTGGCGTGTGAATCTACAGCGTCCGAGCCTGACGGTGTCCGGTGCTGGATTGCAAGTCTGTGGGAGGAAATAATTAATAACAACATTAGGGGAAATTAAATTTATTTCAAAATAAAAAAAAAATCAATTTAACATATTTAATGCTGATATTGAACTTTCCGATAGAGTATTGCAATTTTTATAGCGTCCGAACCTCTGATGGTGTACGGTGCTTGTTTTGCAAGACCTTAGCGGAAATTCAATACAAGCTACATTGTTGTTGCATTTTTGCTTGGTAATTTGGTGCGTTTAAACGTCGAACCTAATATAGCGGTGTACGATGTTGACAATCTAAAGTTCCATGGAGTAAGGCACTAACAATTTCAGAATTCTGACATATTTGTTAATGAGGAATAGAAGAAGATCCTAACGCCGAACCTTATATAACGGTGTACGATGTGGGGATTGACTGATATTACCATTGACAAATTGAGAATTCTGGAAGGGTCACGGGGGGTTTCAATTTTATTGATATGGAATTTTCCTGTTCCAAGATTATTCTAAAATTTATTCTTTTAAAGAGTTCGCCTGTGAAACTCAACTAACCCAAACTAACTCAACAACAACAACAAATCAGCAAATATGAATACTCGGGGAACGGCTAAGAGGGCTGGGGGAGAAAAATCAGTTAACCAAATTCTTCCAGGTAAGCGCAATTACACGAAAATGGGAAAGGGAATTGTATCAAGAAAAAAAAATGGGTTCTATAAATTTTGGTCACGTTTAATGCTATCCTGGTCACACTAACTCTGGTCCCAATAAACCCTTAAATTTCGAAAGTAAATATAAAAGAATTAAAGGGTCTAGACAGACAATAATCGATCGAAAGTTCAAATGTTTTCCGAATTTCACAGCTGTTAAATAGGTCACTAGCACTTGTTTCATTCTTGTAGTAAAGTTAAGGACATCTGGTGAATGAGAGTCAATGGGCACGATGATTTTTGAAGGGTACCTTCTATCGAAGTCATCTGGTTAAGAACAAAATAGTAAATAGTACGGATTGCCGCAGGCAAGATCCGTACTCCCGAAATTTTAATTATTTAATTGCATACAACTGAATATCCCGAGTGTATGATACGATAGTTGGTTGAATTTGAATTGTACGTTGTTGTGTGATGTCTGAATGAATGGGAATATGCAGAGGTACGTACACGCGAATAATAATATATTGGCATTGAAGCGATAGGTTGTAGAGAGGGTAACGAGTTAAGTCGATGATTAATTGACAAGATCCATGGATGTCCGACAGGAGTTGTTAGGAACTGTGCGTCCGCTCCTGGACCGTTGTCTTTCGGCTTGCTTGGTGTTTAATTATATTGCTTGACTTGTTTACCATTTTAAAATCTTCGTAATTATCGTAACCGTTGTTACGTTAAGTTCTGGACTAATACAATATTATGAGAAGAGAACAATGCAGTAATTATCAGGTACAACGTACCACGCCCACAAAAAAAAAACATTCGGTAATTAAATAATCTCCAATAATATGTTAGCATTGAGACGTTAAGTTATACCTAAAGTATAACTGGCGTGTTGTATGTGATAAGTGACAGGTATCACATCCAATTACTCTGGACTAATATATTAATAGGTGAACTGATTCGTGAATTAAAACTGGTACATATTAAGTACTACGGTCCTGGATGTTACTACAAGTTATGAAGGGTGGCATAATTAAGTATATTTAGAGTTTAACAAAATGACTTCTTACATATGTTCATACTGAACTTTAAGAAAATTAAGATGTTCGTTCTTCATTTATTAAGATTTGATTTATGTTAACATGTGCTGACTGGTTCCGTTTATTTAATAAATGTATTAAATGTTCTTGGTGTATTAATTGCTAAAATAAGAAAAAAAAGGAACATAGTTCCCAACAAAGAAAAAAACAAACGACTTTTGCGGCTCCAAACTCTAAAGAACTTGGGAGATACAAAATACACAACGTAATGGATGGGTCGAAATAGGTTTGTAAAAAAAAATATTGTACGATCACGTGTCTGACTGCCGACTTTCAGAAGGTAATACATAGACTGGGGGTCGGTAAGTTTCAATTTGTATACTTTTAGCAAACAGGGATATCGCTAGATAACGACCTGGGAAGCCCTGTCGTCAATGTTATCTCTTCCCCTGCTGAATCTTGGCATCCGGGAACCATGATTAGTAAGTTGTTGGCTGTCACTTCTTTGCGCCATGATGATTTCTAGGGAGTTTTAATGAGGTGGTTGCCCTTTGCCTTCCTCATCGCTGTGTACGCACCGCTACAGTTGTTACAGCCACGCCACTTATGTCCGATTCTCTACCAACAGCAATCAACTATAGATCTTGGCTTGAGGTCGGCTCTGCACAACCAGCTGCCGTTGTTCAGTGCTAGTTTTGGTCCACCCCGGGTATTTAATTTTCCCGGTACCACCCATATCTGGGAGGCATTCTCTTATCCGCCACCAGGGGAGGCACCCGATGGAGGACTAGCAACCCCACCCTAACCCAAACTATATCCAGGTAATTGTGCACACATATTCTAAAATTTAACACCCGCTTCTGGGGAAAGATATGACGTGTTAAAAATTTGCAATCCCCCTTCTTTTTTTTTTAAAAGTGAATTTTTTTTAAGCATTTATATTCAGGTAATTTTGCACACATATTCTCAAATTTAACACACTCTTCTGAGAAAATTTACGAGGTGTTAAAAACTGGATTGGATTTAAGATACCCCCCTCCCCCCAGGTTTTGAACTAACCCAAACTACTGTTATTTATCGATACTTGTTTCGAGTAGTTAATTTTAATATCAGTACCTGTTACTTAATGCCCATTAACTGTGAGTGTTACTACTACTTTTCTTCGTAATGCAAATTTTTAACACTTCATAACTTTCCCCAGAAGAGTGTGCAAAATTTGAAAATAGTTACGCAAAATTGTGCAAAATTAGCCGAATCTAATGGCATCAAATGTTTTAAATTTTGGAACAGATGGGGACGAACGGTCAAGTTTGCCCCCCCACCCGACATTTAAAAAATAGCTCTAGGCTTCCTTGTGTGGGTGTTCAAATTTTTATTTACGGTGTGCAAAATTGTGCAATATGTGTGCAAAATTATGTTTAATTTATTTTTGAAATTTGTTTAATACGAGGGGCAAACTTGACCCACCGCTTAAAAATCAATATCGATTCTCGATTCATTTGCACCGTGCAAAGGCATTATTTTCAAATAAATTGTTGATTCATAGATTCGATTTTTTTGGTTTTCTATTATAATGACAGCTTGTTATATTCTATTTGACAATTGATAAAAATGCAAATCATAGACGTAATAGGAAATAAAACTTGAACATGGATATTTTATATCGAAGCGTTGATAAATAGTTGTGTTCAAATCAAAAATGTGAGTAAAAAAAATTAAAAAATCAGGTCCGTATTTAAAAAAAAAATTGGTAACTTCACTAACTTAAAACAAAAATTCTGGTACCGCCTCTTTATAGAGAAGAAATTGCAGGCAATTTTTTTTTCTAAAATTAGGCGCTTAGGAGATACTTAAAAGAAGTAACTGTTCACAATTTTTAAGCCCCGAAAAAGGCAACTTATGTTTAATTTAACTGATATGGAAGCTTTTATAATTTTGATAATAAATATACTCAATTATTTAAACTGCGCACCTTGCAAAGTGCGCCTCATTTGAAAAAATAGATATTTCTCTATTCGAAAATGAACTTTTTTATTCAATCCTCTGTTTAGTATTAGAGTCTAATAAGCTAATAACACTGATACCTATTTCAAGAAAGGCTATTTGGGGCTATCTAAAAAGTGAGCAACAATATTCCTGGATAAAATATTGTCAGGGGGTAGGGTAGTATCAACAAATAAATACATTTAAATTAAGGAAGTTGATGACTGCCCACGAAAAGCAAAACGCCTTGTATATTTATCCCACCATCCGTGGCAGCATAAAATGGCAGCTTTTCATTGCTACGTTAACAGGCTACTCAATGTACCTCTGTCTAATAGGGAATATAACAATGAAGTGAACATAATCAAGCAGATTGCCTTCAATAACCAGTTTGACCCCAGTCTTGTTGATAATTTGATAACTAAAACTAAACTAAAGAAATTACGAAGGGAACTCTCTCACGGCTTGTTGGACAATACATCTAAGAAATACTTCTCTATTCCTTTTTTTAATGTTCAGACTAATGAAAAGATTTCTAATACAATCCGCCAATTTGTCAATAATTCTTTTGTCTCTTTTAAAAATAAGAATCAATTACAAACTTTTCTAAATAACACAAAAGATAAGATTGATACCCTCTCGAAAAGTGGAATCTATAAATTGTCATGCAATTCGTGTGAGAGCACCTACATTGGCAGAACTTGCAGGCCATTAAAAGTCCGCATCAGCGAACAATTAAACAGGAATAACTCGTCCTTTGGAGAACATTTACGTAATTTCAACCATAGTTTTAGCCCTCATTCCAACTCAAAAATCTTGCATAGCATTTCTTCAAAGAATTTCAACAGACTGGACTTTTTGGAGGATATCGAGATCAACAGCGAGTTGTCTCAGAACAACCACTGCCTCAATACTCAGGTTAATCTGAATAGATCATACATTCCTCTGCACAAGAGACTTCTCAACTAAGGTTCCTTTGTTTTCACTTGCATACTTCTTACTTGCTGAGTTTGTTCTTTCTATATTTTCTGTAATAGCTATCCACTCAGAGTACTTTGTTTATTTTATCTCTTCACAGCTCATTTTGGGTGGGGTCAGTCTTACCCATATCTACTGCACTGTTTATAAATACCCTAAAAAATTTTTTATTTCAAATAAAAATTATAGCACCCAAACAAGGGGGGGGGGCAGTCTCGTGGATTGGGTCTAGCTGATGTCTACCTTTAATGCCGTTGTTTTTTATAATTATATAAATAAAACCAAAAAATTTTTGACTTTAGTTTTTCTTTCTAATATTCTTCTACTCAGTCAAGTAAGCAACATCTTTCTTTAATACAATGATTTTCTTGAGTCATCATTTGCTCTAGAAATTATATATATAATACAATTTTTATATAACATTTTTATTTAACATTGATCTTATCTTTTGGCCTCAACTAGCTTAGTGTCAGCGAGTCTGTTCTCCAGACTTCCTTTCTAATGTTACTTGTTTCATTTGTATTCTGAATAACTGTCTGTATTAGTTTAACATTTATTTTTTAAGATTTAAATTTACCGCCAAAAATTGTTTTGCGGTCCACTTCCTGTGGCTTCAGAGTTGCTTGACATGACTGTCAACTTCAACGACACATTTTGTCGTTCCACGTAACGCGTGGTTGGGCATTGTCCTTTTTTAAAGATTATGTTGCCTTTTAAAATGTGACTTTTGACTTTTTGATTGTGATGTGACCATTGTTTGTTGGTGTTGTTTGTTTACTCTTCGTCGATATGTTCTTCAGGTCCAATGACAAGTAAGTGTAAGAACCTCTACCATTTTCCTTTGTCTCTAAAAAAATCACCCAAAAAATTACAAAAAAACACCATTTTAAATCTCACACCTATTTTATACCTTTTAAGCTTTAAACACTCTCTGAATTTTGATATAACTTTGTCATTTCTTAATTTTCCATTTCATTCTTAAAGTTCTCACAGCAGCCATTTTCTTCTGCTAATGGGTGGTTCTTCTACTTACGTTTCAGGTAACACTGATGATGGCTTAGGCCGAAAGCGCTCTGTTATGCTTTTATAAGAAGTCCTTTTGGATTAAATTTTGCATGGAATACAAAGTGTTTCATTTGGT
>JAEQML010083341.1:0-10499 GCA_016904865.1 Pissodes strobi | reverse complement strand
TTATAAAGGGGAAAAAGTGGCAATGATAATGTTAAATTTATTTTATATTATCTCTTCATATAAAGTCAGGAGAAAATAAAAATAAAATAGCTGCTTTTCGGCTTTTTACGAATATCTCCGGAACTATTCGGAATTTTTTAAATTTCAAAACTGCATCGTGTTGGGCATCAAATTGCGCAACTTTGCCTTAATTTAACCGACTTCGTATCTCTTACGGTTCCCGAGATCCCCATGCATGCACTCGAATTTGTAGCACCCTGTATATGTGAAGGTTAGATCGGCATATGCAAGACTTCATAACCTGTATAAACTAAAGCAATTCATTATACCAAAGACAAAATATTTGCTACGTAATTCTCTTATTTTGTCCCTGTTTGACTATGCAGATTCGGTATATGTTGATTCACTTCCCGCTAATACCAGTCGAAAAATACAAAAAGTACAAAACTCATGTATGAGATTCTCCTATAATATTCCTTTTCGAAGCCACATTACACCATTTTTAAACGATAACAACATACTTAGTATGAAAAATAGGCGCAAATATCACCCTATTTAGTTATACATAGGCTAATGAAAAGTGGCCAACCACCATACTTAAGAGAACTTTTTATTCCATTTACACATAGCCATAACACTAGAAATAATAATATTTTTCAAATACCACCTCATAGAACGGCAAATTATCGAAAGTCTTTTCTTTTTGTCGCCACATCGTTATGGAATAATATACTTAACAACATGAAAGTTGCAGAAACTAATGTTTTTAGAGCATATATTAAAACCTATTTAATGGATTCACAAACTAATGCTTGAATGCTACTTTTCCAATGACCTTAATGAGATTGTTAATTATGATGAATTGATATATAATGTGTTCGGTTGTTCTCTACTTGTTGTACTATGTTTTTGCTTTTTTTACTAAGTAATTTCTTGGTCGAATTTTCGGTTTCATTTCCTAATGTCTCTGTTTTCCATGTATTGCGCTCTCCAATTACATTATGGATCGTATACTTCACATTCTACTTTAGCATTTATTAGTAGTATATAAGTTATTACTTAATGTAAGTTAGTTTTAAGTTCAGGTTTATTCCACACTGGCCTTCATTTATAGAGCCAGTGTAATCGGTTTGCATAATCGCGGAATGATCCTTTTTGTCATTATTGTACTCTTATTTTTATTTTTTTTGATACTAATAGTTTAAGTAAAGTTTATTGTACACAATGCCAAATAAAAGTATTTTGAATTTGAATTTGAAAAACTTAGTCCTATAGGTTTAACGTGAGTGAATCTGGCGGGAAATATTCATCAAAATATAGACCATATCGTCTTAAAGGGATAACCAGACTTTTATAATATTAATAGCTGAAACACTAAATGCTCACCAAATTTCTCCAAAAACCTGTTATTAGGTCGAATTATTATTTGCACTAAATTAATTATAAGTCCATGTGTATCGCTTTGTGCGAATATTAAATCAATTGTATTAGTTTGTGTATTGAGCAGATAATATAAAAGACTTGTAACAGTCCGATTTTGCCAGTGTCAAATATATTTTTTTAATTTCATTTTATACGCCGCATTTAGCAAAAAAATGCTGTAGGTCAATACTCCTCGAAGATAATAATTAATTCTGAATTTATTGATTCGATTTGCTGACAATAAGCTTAAAATTGCCGTATTCCCTAATGTAAATGAACTCTATTTTAAATATAGGTTAGCGATATATTTGTATTAGCTTTTATAACACTTTGTGACTATATTTATTTTAGTTGATAAGCGAAGCACAAATCGTATAGGTTTGATCCAATCACTAAAATAGGATATTATTATTATTATTATTATTATGATAGCATTGCTTAATTTATATTGCATTATCGTAGAACGGCCTGCGAACCGATTTATATTTTTAAGAATTTTGTTAGTAAAACCCGCTTTTACGTTTCATTAGACTCGTCAAATTCATATTTTATTTTCGGTTTGAATATTTCATAACTTCCTGGAACCCCTAGTTGCTGGACTCCAATCACCGGCCGATCATTTCTGAGATCGTTTTGGGACCTTTGCTTCATATTTATCTTTCCATCCGGCATGCTGCACTTTTTGTAACATTCGGTTGTTGGTTCCGAGTAATAGGAATGGGCTATTTCTCATAGTTGCAGCTGTCGATTTAAATTTTTAAAAGTATATCGTTTTGTTGGGGAATATTCTCTGGTATTTCTTGAACCATTTAATTTCAGTGCATTAATTGTGGCTCCCGCCGTCGTTTCACCATCCTAATAAACAAGAAGTCGTTTATTATCTTAAAATTATTCCTTATATCGAATCACTCGGCATGTTCCAGCCCATTACTACTTCTTGATCTGATGTAGTTCTTTAATCTCGGGAGAGGAGAAAGGCAAATTGACGGAAACGAAAAGAGATTACCTTTCAAGGCGAAAAGAAGGTTGGCTGTGAGTGCAGTCATAGAGACTCCACATTTAGTATTGTGATTTAATACGACCCTTTTCTTTGGGGATACATTGTGTCGTTTCTGTTTGTGTTTTGACACGACTGATTAATCGTGATCTAAATACTGTACTAGGTAAGCATTTTATCTGGAATTATTTTTTTCCTCTATTGCTTGTGAAGCACGCGAACGACGCCATGACGCTAATGGTATTTTCCCTTATTTTTAGAGGCTTTCCAAGTTCGTCGTATAAGACCGAGACCGTCGACTTTCTAGCGACCCTCACACACGATCGAGGTAATTATTGCTAGTGTTTTTTGTCTGAATTATCGATTTAATTGCCTTATCTGTGAACCCTTTGTTTTGTACATTGTCCACCATTTGCATTCTATGGGTTATCTTATCTACTCCATTTTATCAAACCTGAATTTTTATTTTAATGTAAGTTTAGTTTTGATCATATGGGAAAGTTTATATTTTCTTTAGGGGAGATTCATACATATCTTTTGATATTGAAGTTTTCTGTACCTTAGTATTTCTTTAGTTTGCTGATGGTCATTGAAAGTCCATGGATAGTTTTTTTTGGGGGTATTTGTTTTTGCAAAGAAAATATATTTATGCAAGGGGGGCTATAGTTTTTTTTTTATTAAAGTAAGGGGGCTTTGTCTAATGCGTATCGGGTTATTTCAGGGTTCAAATACCGGGCTACAAGTTTTACTAGCAGGCTACCACTTTTACTAGCAGGCTACCACTTTTACTACCAGGCTACCACCTTTACTACCAGGCTACTACTTCTATTAGCGGACCACAGTCCAATTACAGGGCCACGACTTCAATTAGCGGGCCACCACTTCTAATTCCAGGCTACACTAGAGCCAAGTGTATTCCTGAGTCCTCTGCGGGTTCTACCCTCGGGGCCAGTGCCATAGTAGTGCCAACAAGTGCCCGGTGTCTCCACCAGAGTTTGACGGATCTAAAGAGTATCGTACAGAAGAATTTATCTGTATTATTATTTCTTTATTTTGTGATTTGTCATAATGAATTTTGCGCTATAGATTGTGCCTCAAAAGAGCCAAGTTTCCTTAAATCATTTATTTTTCTTGCCGATTAATAATAGTTTCTAATATTTGAATATAAATCAAGCATTGACAGCCAAGCTTTCAATAGTTTTATTCTAATTGTATTCTTTTTATTAATTTATCGAGTCATTTGATTTAATTATTGTGGCCGTTCATCGCTACATGTCATTATTGCTATATTTATAACTGGTGCAGCTACTAGCGCACGCATACATATATGTAATTAGCTTAGTTAACATCAAAGTGATCACTTCGGTTTGTAGTATTTAGCGCATTTAGTTGTAAGGCATACCGTACCGATGTACCGTTAACAACAGAATTGGCATCCGTACAATCACCATATTGTACCAATTATTAGTTAAATTTAATAGTCATTTGACATTCTTTTGTCTTTAACTTGCCATTTTACCGTAGTATTGTTGCTGTTTTCAAAAAAAAAACTCTAGTAGCAAATAGATTATTCCTTAAATTATAGATTGTGTTTTCTTGTTTTCTTGTTAAGTTGTGATTGAGTACCTTTTGATTCAATAAGCGGGCCTAGCCACCCAGCACAACACTCGCGAGCTTTTTCACTTTAGTTGAAAAGAAGTGGTGGCGCTCTAACGAACATAGAACAGAATAAAGGCATGCGGGTACTACGTAATAAATTAAGTAGGAGAAAAGCTGAAATAACTAAACTGGAGAATGAAAGACGACAAATAACAAACAACATAGAAGAGATAATAAAAATTGTCGAGGACTTTTACATCAAACTCTATAGAAACCAAAGTCAAGCAGATTCATCTGAAAGAATACCCCACATAATAAACCAAGGATCGGAAGAGATGCCGGCGAGGACGGTGTTGACGGTGAGACCTACAACACTATAGATCGATAAGCCTGTTGGCACCTATATAAACTATTTACTAAAATGATTACCGCAAAGCTTACTAATAAACTTGATCTGTATCAGCCAAGAGAACAAGCAGGTTTCCGAGCCGGATATGGAACAAATGGCCATCTCCATCAGGTGAAGAAATCATTAATAGAAAAAAGTATGGAATACAACGAGCCCTTAGTACTAACATTTGTCGACTGTGAAAAGGCATTCGACTCCATAAATCACCATGAATTGGTTAAAGCTCTCACAGACTGTCGTATAGACTATCGCTCTATTTCCATACTACGACACATATATGAGCAGGCAACAGCAAAAGTAAAAATACAGGCGGAAACAGATCGATTCAATATTGAAAAGGGCGTCCGACAGGGTAGCACCATTTCCCCCAAACTTTTCACAACTCTTATAGAATATATGTTTAAAAAGATCGAATTAGACAATAAAGGCGTAAACGTAAATGGAGAAAAGCTAAACCCCCTACGCTTTGCCGACGATATCGCGCTGATCTCAGACCGACTAGATGACGCAAATGAAATGGTCTCAGAACTATCCGCAACTTCCCAAAGAGTAGGATTAAAAATCAAAATTGCCAAAAACCCAATCTATGACAAATTTAGTCCCCAGATGTAAGCTAATGGTAGAAGGAAAAGAAATTCAATACGTGACATCTTACAAATATCTGGGACATGAGATCCGAATGGGAAGAGACAATCAGACCTCCGAACTGGGTAGAAGGATAGGACGGACTTGGGCTGCCTTTGGCAGGCTGAGATATGTATTCAAAACAGATACCGATATGTCTCAAACGAAAGGTGTTCGACTAATGCATCCTCCCAGTATTGACGGAAACTCTAACGCTAACACAAAAAACTGTCAATAAAATAAGAGTAACTCAACGAGCCAAGGAGAGAGGTCCATGTTAGGTGTGACACTGCGAGATAAAATAAGAAATGAAGAACTACGTAAAAGAACAAAAGTTACGGATGCAATAGAAAGAGTCACGCATTTAAAATGGAATTGGGCCGGCCATGTCGCAAGAATGTCAGATAATATATAGACGAAGAGAATACTAGAATGGCGTCCCAGAGACGAAGCATACAGAAACAGGGGACGATCGCCGACTCCATGGATGGATGATTTGAAAAGAATATCTTCAAACTGAATCCAAGATGCCCAAGACGGAGCAAAATGGTTTAGGTTAAGTGAGGCTTATGTCCAGCAGTGGACGAGACAAGCTGCTATATGATGATGATGATGGTGATAAGAATTCAATTATTAAAATTATATGGACCAAATTTTGGCGACCATTTAGTACTTTGGGAAAACAGAAGGTATTATTTAAATACGACGCGTAGTTCTCCTCAAACATATTGTTAATTTTCCTTATTTCCTTAACAAACTTCTTTTTTTTAATTCGGCATCACATATTTGAAAATTTCTTATTATACTTATTATCGAAATCATTAGAAATTAATACTTCTGATATTTTGAAGGTGTTCATCTCACAAACTCATAATAATATTTTTACTATAAAATATATAAAATTATCGCATTCTAGTTACAGGAAACTTCATTTTAAAATGAGAATCGCCCACACCATATATATTGAACGCACGTAACGTACATAATAAACAGCCGATATAAAAAGACACTATTACAAGTAAATATTTCATTGCAATTCACGTAATGGGTCTAGTAGATACTAAAATGGTACCGCCATCGCCAATAGTCCAACGCTACTGTATAGATGAAAAACTTGATGGAACTAAACAATTAAATGATCACTATTTGAGTCATGAATGTGATCGCGAATGCTTTATAGTTAAAAATCACGTTCTGGTATTTTTAATAAACCTCTATATGTAAATAAATCTCAATAATATTTGCATGTTCCTAGAAATATCGGTTAGTACCTACCGGATGATATTTAAATGAGAACTGGCATAAAATGTACTAATAATAACTCCAGTAAGGAAATTTTTTTTATTGCTACAAGAACTTAATAAACTGAAGCATATACTTCTGAGATTTTCCAAACAAACCATTGCATATCCTCTTTTTAATAGAAAAATAAACACGTATTAACCATGACTCCAAATGGAAAAGTTTATACAAAAAAAATAGGTGACATTCACAGCCTCCACACCAGATTCTCTGATAATAGACAATAAACTTTATTCCATTCGATCAAGGAAATGAAGCAAGATATATTCAATATGTCATCTATTTTTATGGACAATCGTGATAAGTCTGTTAAAGTTCAGATTCTTGACTCATCAAAGGAAGAGTTATTGAAGGAAATGGGCGATATGCGAAAAAGTGTAAATCAAATGGCACTCACGATAAAAAAGTTGGCTGCCAAAGATAAGCCAATTAATAGGAGTAACTCACCAACAGTAAAAAAAAATCTATTTCGACTCAGACCGACCATACAGATGACCATGACACAGTGGCTATTACTTCTCCTAAAGTCATCACTTTTCCTCTAAAGTCATTGCTCCCGCACCTCACATATCCCCCATAAAAGAAGACTGGTATTATGTGGTAGTGCCCAAGATCCCACCTCCTTATACAGCAAACCAGCTTGCACACTATGCCATAGAAAAACTTGGAACTACTGAATTTATCCGATGCTTTCCAATGCTGAAGAATAAGGACTGTTCACACTCCGATTTCAAGGTTGTTTTGCAGAAAAAAGCCGCCTTAAGGAGCTTAAGGACATAAGTATGTGGCCGCCGGGTGCTGAAATAGTCCTGCCGATGTTCGGTCCTGCCAAAACTGAAAGTATTTCAAATTCACGAGTAAATTAAAATAAGCGTATAATCTATCTCTAACGCTAAAGTGGTGACCCCGACGTGATCTCGTGAGTTATTTGTGTATTTTTGTGGCAGTTACGCGAGTTTTACGATAATGCCTAATGACGTGGATGAATTACCGGCTAGATTTCCGTCGCCACTCCGCTCCCGGAAATTTGGTTTACCATGGTGGAATTACAATTCACCTCTGAATCCATCAACGACCACGCAAAAAGGTATCTAAGTGTACTCAAGGCACTGCCCCGCCGATTTAGTAGTGAAGTGAGAGACATTATTGTGCAACCAGTTGATGCAAACTCGTACAATCGACTGAAAGAAGGCTTGATCAAGCGGTTAAGTACATCACAGGAGGAGAAAACAATGCAGCTTCTTCAGCAAGAACAAGTGAACGACGACAAACCATCACAATTCCTTCGACGACTTCTTCAAGGCTTAGCAGGTACAGCAATTCCAGATTCACTGGTATGAACCATTTGGCAGAGTTGTCTTCCTACCGACATACAAACCACTGTTGCTATTTCTACAAGTAACACTTTGGCGGAAGCAGCAGAAACCGCCGATCGCGTCTACGATATTTTATCGTCACGTCCATCGATCTCCACCACAAGTGCTCCGACCACCAGCCATTCCAGCGACATCCAGAGGCTCGCTATAGACTTGGAACGAGTGATAGTGCGCCTTGATTCGATCGAGACACAATTAACGAACATTGAGCGAAATCGATCACGTTCCGGTTCCCGTCCTCCGAGCCCATCTACCCGAAACTGGCAATCGTTAACCGCGGGTAGCGCCATTGCCTACTTAAATCCCGCCGCTTATTCGTTAGAGACAAGTCAACAAATGTCCAGTTTTTAGTGGATACAGGACTTTCCGCTGTTAATGGAACTAACATAACGACTTATGGTACCTGTACTTTCACACTCGATCTCGGCCTACGCAGGGATTTCACTTGGAGGTTTGTAGTTGCCGACATTTCTAAACCCATACTTGGAGCAGATTTTCTGGCATATTATGGATTACTTCCGGATCTACTTAATGGACGCCTAGTCGATTCTACCACTACGCTTACTTTTCCAGGAGAGGTGACGGAGGTACCTTCCGGTCATGGGCTCGTCTCAATTCACGACTTGTTAAAGCAGTTTCCAGACATTACTCGCCCAGAAGGAACTCCTAAAACGATCCGTCACGCAACGAAGCACCACATCGCGACCACCCCTGGACCACCAGTTTCGCACAAACCACGCCGACTCGCTCCGGTCAAATACCAAGCTGCCAGGAAAGAATTTGATACGCTGCTCAAATTAGGAATCGCACGACCCTCCGAAAGTTGTTGGGCAGCACCTCTTCACCTAGCGCCGATAAAGGGGGACGAATGGAGACCATGTGGGGATTACCGCGGACTCAATGCTAGAACGATCCCTGATTGCTATCCTATTAAGCACATTGAAGACTTTTCCCAGTGCCTTCGCGGAAAAACAACATTTTCGAGCGTGGATTTAGTGCGCGCGTATAACCAAATCCCGGTAGTCGAAGAAGACATTCCGAAAACCGCGATTATAACTCCATTCGGGCTGTTTGAATATCGATTTATGGCTTTTGGCCTTCGGAACGCGGCACAAACTTTTTAACGTTTTATCGACGAAGTGCTTCACGGACTAGATTCTTGTTACGCGTATATCGACGACATCTTAATCGCCTCGACATCACCAGCAGAGCATTTACGTCATTTAAAGGTTCTTTTCGAGCGATTAATGAAATATGGAGCCGTAATTAACCCCGGGAAGTGCGTGCTCGGTCAAGCTGAAGTTGGTTTTCTTGGCTACCTAGTCTCCGAAGCAGGTATTCGCCCGTTACCCGAGAAAGTGCACGCGATTCGGACATTTCCGCGACCGGATACAGCAAAAAAGCTTCGTCAGTTTCTAGGTATGATAAACTTTTATCGCAGTTTTTTACCTAGAGCTGCCGTAACGCAAGACCCGTTAAACGAACTCCGGAAATGGCAGCAGGAGAACTCTTCTCTGCAGTTGAAGCGCATGCAGATTCCCGGAATCAACACCTTATTATTTTGCGATGTTTCTACTGCAGCAGTTCGACCGTTTACTACCAAACCTTTCAGGAGAGCCGCATTTGACACTGTCCACCGCCTTTCTCACCCCGGAGCCAATGCAACTGTCAAGATGGTAACGCAACGTTTTGTGTGGCCATCCATCAAGAAAGACTGCAGACCTTGGGCTAAAACTTGCCTGGAGTGTCGGCGAGCAAAGATAAGCCGTCACACTGTTACGCCCATAGTTCCTTTCATGCCACCTTCAGCAAGGTTCGAGCATATACACATGGACATTGTGATAATGCCAACAGTTAATGGGTTCCGCTACTGCCTCACGATGATTGACCGCTTTACTCGTTGGCCTGAAGCTGTTCCCCTGCAGAACCAAGAAGCTGCAACTGTAGCCGAAGCCTTCTATACAAATTGGATATGTCGGTTTGGCACGCCTCTAAGAGTCACAACCGTCAATTTGAGTCGCACTTATTCAAGCACATGAACCGCTTGACAGGTACAACTCACCTGCGCACCACGCATATCATCCTGCAGCAAATGCCATGATAGAGCGATTCTATCGTCAGCTCAAGGCCGCTATCAGGTGCCACCCCAGGCAGCGATGGACCGACACCTTACCGACAGTCCTCTTAGGCATTCGCTGTGCTTGGAAAGAAGATCTCCAGTCCAGTATTGCGGATATGGTCTATGGACCGACCATCCGACTCCCCGGGGAATTTCTTTCCGCAAATCGTCAGACAGACAGCAGCGTACCTGATTTTATTAAGAAACTGAGAGAACACATGCACGAACTTCGACCAACACCAGGCACCCAACATGGTTGCAGGAAAATCTTCGTGCACAAGGATCTTGCGACCTCAAACTATGTGTTTCTACGGCACGATGCCTCCTAAGCCCCACTGCAGCAGCCTTACGATGGTCCTTTTAAGGTCCTTAAAAGGTCCGATAATACGTTCATCATCCACATGCACGGCCGTGACGTCACAGTCGGCATAGAACGTCTCAAACCGGCATTTATGGTATCAGAAGACTTGGAAGACGTCGCCGCCCCACCGCAGACCCTGCAACACAGCTACACCATCGTTCCAGCCACCCAGGCAGCTCCTCCGCCTACAGACGAGTCTGCAGCCGACTATGCTGACGTGAATCCTGCTCCTGATGAACAGCGACGAACCACTCAGAGAGGCCGAGTAGTTAGATTTCCTGATCGTTTCC
>JAEQML010083338.1:0-10500 GCA_016904865.1 Pissodes strobi | reverse complement strand
AGAATATCAGTCTGGTTTTCGTAAAGGTTATAGCTGCACCACCGCATTAACTCATGTAACTGACGACATTTTGAATGCTCTGGATAAAAACTTAGCCAGGGCTTTTGAGTTGGTAAATCACGAAATTCTTTTGGCTTTGCTACATTATATAGGCTTTGGCGAGTCGGCAGTAGCTTTAATAGCTTCTTATCTGTCTGACCGCAAACAAAGAGTAACGCTGCATGACAAAAGTTCAAGAGCCCTAGAAGTGATCATTGGAGTTCCACAGGGTAGTATTCTTGGCCCATTGCTATATACACTTTATACATCACAGATCACAAAAGTAATTAAATATTCTAAACATCATAACTACGCTGATGATACTCAAGTGTATTTTTCTTTTAAATGCACTGATGTTGCTCAAGCCAATCATAGAATAAACTCTGACCTGAACAGTCTATTTTCTGAAATTCAAAAGCTACACTTAAAAATTAACTCTGCTAAATCAACAGCTATTCTTTTCTGTAGTGATGCCCACAGAGCTTTTCTTTTAAATAATTTAAATATCCAAATAAATAACAATGAAATTGCTTTTAAAAACTCTGCCATGAATCTCGGTCTTGTAATGGATAACAAACTTACATTTAGGGAACACGTTACCCTTAAGTTAAGAAACGGATATTCTGCTTTAAGATCAATTTATTCCCAGAGACACTATTTGAGTACCAGTGTCAAAAGAATGCTCTGCGATTCACTTGTATTATAACCACTAAACTACTGCGACACCATCTATGGACCCTGTCTTCATTATTGTCACTCTTACAGAATACAGAAACTCCAAAATTCTTGCCTTAGGCTTAATTTGGCATAAGAAGAAGAGATCATATATCTCACAAGCTAAAAGATGCAAAATGGTTAAATATGGAAAATCGGAGATTGTTGCATTCTCTTTGTTTCTTTTATAAATTGCTTAAATGGGAAACTCCACCATACTTACTTAAAAAGGTTACCTTTCGGACTGATGTACATAATTTAAATATAAGAAGAAAACATTTATTAACCGTTCCATCTCACAATAAGGAAATTTTTTAAAAGTCATTCTCATACTTGATTGTGTATCAGATCAACAAATATCAAATATTAGACTTTACGATGTCCGAAAACGCATTTAAAGTAAAATTTAAACATCTTTTTTTTAACCCATAAAATTTCTGTTTTTTTTAATGCCATTTAACAAAATATGCTACTTAATTTTTAACTTAAACACTGTAATATGTAAGGTATGTCATCAAAGTTCAAACGCACCTAATCCTTTCCTTTTCCTCATCCTTTCCTGTTTTAGGTGTTGAAGGCCTCAACAGAATTTAGGGGATCTATTTTAAAGACTCCTCTGAAAGTCTGCATATAATGGCCTATTGGTCACTTCATGTCGATATGTTCTACTAATATTTTAGTAGGTACCAATTATTTTTCTTTATAATTAAAATGTCATTGTGAAGGTTAAGAATATTATTTTTATCTGTATTAAAAAATTAACATAGCTTAACTCTGTGAACCATTATCATTTTTTTTGAGTGACTAATACATTTTATTATTATTATTATTATTATTATTATTATTATTATTATTATTATTATTATCGCTAGATAGCTTTACAGTTGGACGAGAAGGCCTCTGTAAGAGATTAAAAAGGGAATTAAAAATCCGCCCACGTGCGTCACAATGTTGAAATGATGGCGTTCACAGAAAGACAAAAAAATGCAAAAAAGCTCAACTCACCTCGCTAAAGCAGCATTCAAATCCCACAAAGGGCAGTTTCAGACACCAACACTTAAGAAAAGATAAGGCACAGATATAGACTGAAACTATTAAAAATGGCCCGATTGGAAAATCCCATCAAAGGTAAAATCAAAAATTTATTCCAACCGGTACCCAAAAGAACTGCTTGACTCACACAAAGGTCGACGTAGAGTGACGTCAACAAATCGGAAACTCGAGGAACAGAGAATCCCTACTTCGAATATCTCGCTCCACCAATGGATGCATGGCATGACAAGTCACATGTTTCTCTCAATAACTCATCCAAGGGAATTAGACAATGGAAACCTGAGATTTCGATGTATCTGCATCTACCAAAAAAACTCAGAGTAGCCAAAAGGGCATTGTCATTAAACCACTCCATCTAATAAAATTTCTTAATTATTCCGAAGGCAATTAAGTAAATGCGCGCGATGCCTAACTCGACAACCAATCCAAAAAACAGTATGTGCTGCGAAAGCCGGAACCACTAAAAGCCACCGACTTTACTTTCGGGGTCCTCACGCTCCAAATTCAATTCGTTCGAAATTGAAATTTGTTTAGCGACGCAAATTTATTTTAATTGTCTCGATCCGGATATCGTCGAAGCGAAGCCGGACGGAATCTATGAGGGTTTTTCGCTAGTAAATATAAATGCGCTTGAAGCTATAGGAACGGTGACGAATTCTAAGGTTATTTACGCTTCGATATACGATAGCCAAATCGGCCCGTGACAACAGCCTTTAAAAAGCAGAATTTACTGCCTTCGATTTACAATAAGAACATATAGTTCTCAAAAACAATATAGTTCTGGTTATATCAGAATAGGTGGTCACCTTAGCTGTTGTTTGAGCAAATGAGTCAAACAACGTTATAACCAAAGACATATAAAAAAAGAGTAGACGGAGTAGGTCATTCATAAATTACCAAATGTTTGCATGCCAACATTAGAAATATTAACGTGAAGAGGGGATAAAATAAAGAATGAAAAGCAATGAATATGGCGGCCGAAGCGCGCCAAAGATTTCATTTATGTACGCCCACAATGACGCGCCTGCGACATGTTTCTCCAGGCGGGCGCACCATATGCGTAACATTTTACACCTGTTTAAAGTCAAGGTAACAGTTAAATAAGCTTGCTGTCAAGCAGAAAATAATAAGCCATCACAAAAATGAAAATGACTAGACACAAAAGAATAATTTATTAATATTCAAATATGCACATAACTAAAAAAAAATTTTGTCACAGTTCGGGAGAAAACCAATTTACGTTTAATTGATAATTGATTAGAGGATTAATAGAATAAAATAGAATGGAATATTTATTAACGCTTTTAGCATATACAAAAAATAGACACAAAATACTGCACAAGAACTGCATTTTAAGATCCTTTACACAAATAGTGCACTATGTAAAAATCGGCCTCTCCTATTGGTCGATCCATCTCGTATTACAATATGTCTTCGTGATGCAATCGATTTCTATCAAGAGCTCTCGTGGTGTAGAGTTTAGATAGCTGGGTTTCACCTGGACGGCCCGGGTTCAAACCCCGTTGTTTTTTTTTCAAGATTATGTTTCTAAACAGTTTCTTTTTTCTTGCTTTTGGGTATGTCTTGGGTAAGATTGGGTTAGCACCTGGTTAGTTTCCTTTTCTAGAGCCCCCGTAGCGAGCGAAGCGAGCGGAGGGCCATGCGGATCGACCAATAGGAGAGGCCGATTTTTATATAGTGCACTATTTGTGTAAAGGATCTTATAATGCACAAGAACTTGCAACTATTTAACAAGTAGTAAATAAATTATTAACAATAAAATATAAAATATATTCAGTATTATTTGATATCATTTGTAATAATATAATTACCTAGATGGTAAACAACAAAAGAAAATATTTAATCACCCAGATTAAAACTCACAATCAGTCAGGTCTTGTAAGATTCCATAACATTTTTTTTTTAATTTATTACATTTGATATTAAAGAAATCTGCATTTTTTTATTTGTATTTTCATTTGCCAATTTTGATATTCGACATAATGGAGTGTTTACACCGTAGTTAGTCCCATGATATGTAATAAATGTGTGTGAATTTCTAAGAGATCTTTGTGGACGATAGAGTACCACCAGCTGCAGTAATTCCAAAGAATTGATCATATTATTATCTATTTTAAATATAGTACATAAATCAAAATATTGACGTCTAGAATCCAAAGTGCGAAGATTAAAAAGTTGCATAATATCATCATAGTTAGATTATATGTTATACCCAATTTATATGCAATAAATCTCAGATTTTTTTGCACTTTTTCAACTTTATTTTTACTGGTAGAATAGTATGGACACCATACTGGAACTGCATATTCCACTACAGATCCAACAATAGCACAAAATAAATCTTGCAACATATATTACTGAAATCATTCAAAGTACGAATCATAAAACCTAACATTTTTAATGCACTATTTATAGCCATCTGTATACGATCCAAAAAGTTCAATTTAGAATGAAACCAATTGCCTAAGTCCTTAACCAAGAAGATTATTTCTAAATTAGCAGAATTAACATTATAAGTGCAATGGATAGGATTCTTTTTCCTAGTAAAGGAAATAACTCTACTACATTTTTCGATATTTAAGTATAAATAATTTTCATTACAAAAATATCAAAAATTTGATCGATGTCTTTGCAAATCTTCTGTATCTTTTAAACAATTTATAATTTTAATCCGGACGGTTTAAGATAGAGAAATTCGATTTATATTTTTAAAGGCTATCTGATTGCTGCCAAAAAATGTCAAAATATGTAAAAAAAATTGACAGCTAACAGCACTTAAAATTTATATGGCAGAATAGCTCCTAAAAAGTTAAGAGGGAAAGTGCAAACCGTAATTATGTTAACTGTTTGGGTTTTATGACATGTCAAAGATGAAGAATTGTCAGTTTTAAAAACGCCTCCATGTTGCTAATATTATGAAATCATAAAGTACTCAATTATAGGTTTGAAAGACACACCTTTCTATTTAAAAGTTCCAACATGGCGCTCGTCCGCCATTTTAACCATTGCTATTTGGTACGCCTACATTTTGTAACAAACAAATGAGCGTTTTAAAGTTAGTGAGGGCGGAAGGAGAAACATTAAAGACGCGCACTGTTTTCTCATATACATGCTTTTAATATGACGAGCATCAACTGTTCTGTTATACAGCAATGTGTAAAAATGGATTAGATCTTTATTTGCATAAGGAAATTCCAATAGTATATTGTGCAACAAGTGTTGAAAATAACACTTTTCACACGAGTGTGAAATTTGATGGCACGAGCCGTAGGCGATTTTCACACGCGTTGCATACTATACTTTTTCTACGACTGCAAATAATATTGATATTTTATAATATTTATTACAATATATCAAGCATCTTGTCTTTAAATTAAAATATTTATAGTTTACAAAGACCATACAAACAGTTCTACAGCAATTTGTGTAACTAGTTGATGAATAGGTATTGAGATGCCAGGGCTGGGACAACGGCCTACCCGGGGCGTCCTTTTAGAGCTTCGTCCCTCATTCTAGAGTTTCGCCCTTAGTTCTTGGAGTTATTTTTTCATATCTTTGGAAAAAGGCGCCATTCACCGGCGGTCTCCTCTTATGGCTTTGCCTTCCCTCGGGGAACCCATTTTTTACATATTCGGAAAAGGGAGCATCCGGGGGTGAAGCCCTAAATTGGGGTTACTTGAGGCCCAAAGCCCTGAAATGGGCCCCTGATCCGGGGCCCATTTTTCACAGATTTTAAAACAAGGCCCTCGAGGGGCGAACTTTTGAGTGTGGGAGCCTCATATTTGACACATTTGGAAAAGGGGCCTCCGCCTGGGGCGAAGCCCTAAAATGAGGCCCCAGGGGGGCGAAACCCTAGAATGGGGCCTATGGTACGGGAGTCCCATTTCTAACAGATTTAGAAATTGGGGCCCCGGGGGCGCAGCTCTAAAAATTGGGCCCCATGCCTTAAAAAGGGGCCCATGATGTGAGAGCCATTTTCTAGTTTTGCACAAAGGGGCTCCTGGGGGGGTGTGAAGCCCTAAAATTGGGCCCCTTTTTTAGAAATCTGGGAATGGGACCTCTGAGGGCGAAGCTCTAAAACGGAGACGAAGCCCTTTAATCTAAATACCCGAATAAGCGTGTGAAATGTCCAGTTTTCAAGAGCAGTTGTTAGGGCGTTTTTGTCTATTTTCAGGGGCAGTCGTAGAAAAAAAGGATTTTAAAGTGACACTTTTCAAAACTCTTTGACGTATTGAAACGTCCTACTTTTCGTAACTAGTTACGAAAAGTAAAATATTTTGCAACTGGTGATGAAAAGCACGTTTCGCCATTAATTAAGAAACATACAGATTATTTTTTAAACTAAACTACTTGAACTACCTCTTTATTGTCATTAAATTTGATGTACCACATGTTAATGAAGATTTTTTATTTTATTCAATTTCATTACATGTGAATAAAAATTAATTATAGATATTAATAACACAGTTCGAACAATTAGTGATATTGACCCCCGGCTGACAACGAAGTTTTCTGTGTGGCATTAATTTCCATGGAAGTTTCTCCAAGAATGTTTGTGGCAATCTTCTGTTTATTCGTTATGGAATTCTCCACATAACCCTCGGTAACTGTATTAGACTTCCATCCCCCATGCTGTTTGATTCTCAACAAATCGGCTCCAGAATCCGCGAGGAGAGTAGTCGATGACCGTCGAAAACAGTGACCGGTATACAAACAAGGATTTGGCAACTTTAAAAACTGGGCAATTATTTTCGGCATATTTCCAAATGTATTAATACGAATACCTACAGGTTGCACTCTACATTTCCCATTTGAATATTTGACAAAAAATCTGTCATGCTTAACATTTGACGGCCTTAGCAGAACGTATTTCTTTACCATTTCGATGCAGTTTATACCTTCAAAAGCTTCAGCGGTTATAGCAAATTCTCGACATACTTTCGTCTTTGTGTCGGGAACTGTCACTTTAGCAAACTGCTCCTGAAATACTACATTTTCTACGCGAAGAAAAGTTAATTCGCCTTTTCGGCAAGCTCCAGCAACTCCAATGATTAATGCTACCTTGGTCATTAAATGTTGCTCATCGGCAGCTTCTCTCTCTCTTAAATCGGAAATGTTTTCTTTACTTAAAACTTGCGATTTTTTAGGCTGGTAACCTTCAGAATGACGTTTTAAAAACGCCAGTAAATTTGTATACTTCTTAATGTCAATATTTCTTTTTAGACACAATTCGGTTCTTAACATCGAATATAAGCTCCACAAGGTTGAATACTTCATTTCCTTTTTTTCTTGAAAATACGCAAGCACAACTTTTTCGTTTAAATGGGTAATCCTTTTGTGTTCACACCAGAAACTAAATTTGGCATAGGCCAAATCATACTTGCTCCTCGACTTCTTAGGAATAATTGTAGATAACGCAGATTGAGCCGCTTCCTCAATGTCACTCGGTACGTCATTCTCTGAATCGGACATTGCAGTATATGTATTCTTCTACTTTAAACAGATTTAATGAATTATTTACGAGAAGAAAAACGATTATTATTTTTTAATTCGTTTGACAGTTTAAACTCATAAAACATGACACTAAACAATTCTTGCTTCCATAGCAACGAAGTAACAAATAAACATCTCCGAACTTACTAGACGATTTAAAAGGAATCTACGAGGGATACTCGGATGGGCCATTTTAGTACTTTTAATTTGAATTTAAATAGTAACTTCCTATTCAAAATTAGAAAAAATATTGTGTGAAACAGGTTGGGAAACACAACTTTTCGTAACTCGCGCTCGTTATGAAAAATAGTGCTTTTCCCAACTGGTTGCACAAATAACTATTCCATTCGCCTTCTGCAAAATTTAAAATAAAACAATAAACGTGTTTTCATTTAGTTTGTACAACCGCAGTTTATGCCTATTCTTTATATTTTTTAGTTTGCATTAAAACTAAAACAATATTTTAAATTGTACACTCATAAAGTTTAAAAGTTTGATGATCATAGCTCGAAAACGAAATGTTGCCGAAAAACATGAGTTTAAAGGCGGTATCAACGTTCCAAAATATAGTTAACTACCTAAAAATTGTTAAAAACGGTGAGCGTAAGTACAAATGCACTTTTAAAATATTTTTCCAATCCCAGCGATGCACGCCTCTGCTCCATAATCCGAGTTCCAATTTTTCTGCTATTCGGATTGACTTCGTATATACTATACGATTATGAGTTTGTTTCAAAGACATATAAAGAACGATGAACATGGCGGCCAGTTTCTTCTAGACGAGTGGCAGCTAAGCGACGTTGTCGGTATGTGCGAAAAGAGGGAGTATCGCTGATTTCGTGACCAATGTGAAGTGGTGAAGTAGTGACGTGGGGCCCAGTTTACATAACGTTCCTAGCGGAAAATGGGGTAATTTTTCAGTTTAATAACAATTGGAATTTTCTAAAAATTTTTTTCTTCTTTATTTAGACACTTTGAAAAGACGCTTTTGACCATTAGAATGTTGCGCAATTGTTTGGTTATCCCACAAAAATGACCCAATGTTCGACTATTGAGGAGCTGAAATGAAAATATTAGGAATTTTTTTGCATCTGGCCCGCAATGTTACCAAAGGTTCCACTTTTTCTTACGGGGTAACTCGATTCGGGGGGTAACCAACAAGAACTAATCCGAGCTAACCCAACTTAATGTAAAATATAAATGTTCCACTTCACGTATAGCCCTCCGCTCACTTCGCTCGCTCCGGGGCGTAACCAATCAAAACTAACCCAAACTAACTCAAGGCATGCCCAATATAAAAAAAAAATGGTTAGTCAAGAATGTAAATATTTTTTAAAGTTTTTATTCTTGATCTTGGGTTACTTTCGGTTAGTTTTCTTTGGTTGCGCCCCCGAAGCGGGCAAAAGACCATGCGTACAACCATTTTTTAATATTTCAGCTCCTCAAAAGTCGAACTTTGGGGCTTTCTTGTGGGATAACCAAACAATTGCGCAACATTTTAATGGTCACAAACGCCTTTTAAGAATGTCTAAATATAGAAGAAAAACGTTTTAATCCGATGGGACGAAAAACTATTCCTTTCCGATGTGTTTTCTCACTGCAAAAGTCATGATTCCAGTATATTGTATTCGTTGCTTGGCAACATGCAATAACTGTACGTACTTACAACATTTCCGTCCTAGGACGGGAATATAACATTTCTGTCATATTTAAATACCTTGTTTGTCAGATCTGACGTTTATCAAAAGCAAGATTTAGCTGTGCTTTCCGTAATTACGTAATAAACTCCAAGCTCGCTCGATTCAAAACTTGATATTATGTTGAGTTTAAATTTAAAACACCGTTTTTATTTAGAGTAATATTTGGCTCTATTTTTATAAATACGTATTCTAATTAATGCCGATCGGATAAAAAATAGTATGTTTAACTCGTAGGAAAAGCACATTCCTGGACTCCTGTGTTGAAGCAATTACCACAATCGTCCAGGAATGTTTTGCTTTTCCTACTAGTTACACAATATACCGTTTTACAAAATTCCAATTGTTGTTACACTGAAAATTTACCAAAAATAGGTATAACAATTCATATTTTTTTTGTGTTTTCGATTTGATTCAAGTTTTGTATTATAAATGTTTATAAGTTAGTATTATAATCTGCACGGTATAAGTGAAAAATTTATATTTTGACATGCTCTATTTTCTAATAAATGTGATTTTTCTGTTATGTTATTAAAAACAAGCTGCCGATTTTCCATGATACAGTCATACTCTTAAGTGTCATCGGCAACAACGCCGCAGGAGCGGTAAGTAATACTAGGGCGTGCCGACTATTTTATAAGAAAGGAAAGAAGAAGGTGAACAATGTTGGCGTGTTCATATTTAGTAAACAAATCGGTCTACTCTTTTTTTATATGTCTTTGGTTATAACCTACATCAATTCAAGAACCATGCCAATCAACATCTCCCCACACACACCGCTCGTCGAGTGCCATAGGATCTCTCTTTTGTGTATGTGCCACTGCCATAAAAAAAATCTATCAAGTGCAGATTGAGAGATCGACACAGTTACCAGATCATTTTCGGCAATGCCATTTTTATTTCAATCTCCCGGTAAATGGCTAAGGTCACTTGCGGTATTATTGCATTGGCACCTATAACATCATCCTAGCTGAATCTATCTGGGTTTAAAGAATAAATCCCAGCGCAGAGCAGACTATTTTCTCCAAGTTAACTACTTTTAAAAGCGGCCTATTTACAGGTTTAGCTATAGACGACCGAATAATATATGCGGTGGAAGATATACCATCTGAAAAAAATTAATGTTGCAGATTTTATATGCTTCCAATAAAATATCACTAGAATGGTTGTCTATAATTACACCTGTTTCCCAGGCATTTAGGTTTTTGGAGCTGTTTCATTCATTCAATGAATAAAAACTGAATTTATTTACCCAGTTTTAGAACACGTATCAAGGGCTTCAATTGTTTTGTTGGTTTAAAGTGCTGGGGCCATTTGTTTTCATGGATATATTAACATAGATGAACAATAGTTAACTGCAGCATTAACGCAAAATACAACTATTACCTATTAGTATTGTTTGTTCGGTTGAATTAATAGCTCTAACTTTCTCAGCGACCAAGTCGGGTTGTTTCAGAGATTTCTGGTATTTATTTGCTTTCTT
>JAEQML010083337.1:0-10500 GCA_016904865.1 Pissodes strobi | reverse complement strand
TGGACATTCACGAGAGCAGATAAAGTCATAAAAACACAAAAAGGAATAAAAAGACAACTCCTACATTCAAAGTTAAGACACAGAGAGAGAAATGAGTGGACCAGAAACATCACAAAAGCAAAAGACGCCAGTGAGTAAAATGGAACTTTGCTTGGCCATAAAAGGAGGAAGAGAAACATCCCAAATGGAAAGGAGATTTGTCGACGATTCGAAAAAGACACGCTGAATCTAGATGGAGGAACCTGGTTGTATAGATAGATAAATAGATGTAGATTTTGAAACAATAAAGCGCCAGGACCAGCAGGAATATCAACGTAAATAATGAAGATTGTGTCAGAAAACCAACCAGAATTTGTACTAGCCTCATATATTGAACTGGCATCCAGATCGTACCTCACAGGGAGCTGGGAAAGGAGCAAACCCTCGCAAAAGCCCTCCTAGTACAAACTAATATGTCTCTTAGACATGAAGGTTAAACTTTATAAGCAGCTCCTGGTGGGAAGACTTAACAACGAAGTGGAACGTACTGGTGGGCTATCCGAAAGACAACCTGGATTGGCAGACAGTTAATGCAATCAACCTTGTTTAACGAATTACGAGGCAAGCTAAAGACTTTTCACCAGCTCATCGAAGAATATGTACCGATGAAGGACATTATCCAGACTTCCCATGGAGCTGTAAAGGGAACAAATCGTCGCAAAACCCCTCCTAGTACAGACCAATATGCCTCTTAGACATGAAGGTTAAAATTTATAAGGAACTCCTGGTGGGAAGACTTAACAGCGAAGTGGACGTACTGGAGGGCTATCCGAAAGACAACTTCAATTTAGGAAAAAGGGGCAGATAGTTGATGCAATCAACCTTGTTTTACGAATTGTGAGGCAAGCTGAAGACTTTTCACCAGCTCATCGAAGAATATGAACCGTGGATTTCAGAAAACCTTTTAATAGTGCATCTTGGCAGATAATACTGGATCAATTACGATGAAGACATTATCCATACTTCCCAGGGAGCTGGAAAGGGGACAAACTCTTGCAAAACCCTTCTTAGTATAGAGCAATGTGCCTCTTAGACATGAAGACTAAACTTTATAAGCAACTCCTGGTGGGAAGATTTAACAGCGAAGCGGAACGTACTGGTGGGTTATCCGAAAGACAACTAGGACAAAGGGGCAGACAGTTGTTGCAATCAACCTTGTTTTACGAATTGCGAGGCAAGCTGAACACTTTTCATCATTCGCTCATCGAAGAATATGTACCCTGGATGTCAGAAAAGCCTTTAACAGTGCATCTTGACAGATAATACTGGATCAATTACGATGAAGGACATTATCCAGACTTCCCATGGAGCTGGAAAGGGAACAAACCGTCGCAAAACACCTCTTAGTTCAGACCAATATGCCTCTTAGGCATGAAGGGTAAACTTTATAAGCAACCCTGGTACTGGTGGGTTATCTGAAAGACAATTTGGATTTAGGAAAAAGGGACAGACAGTTGATGCAATCAACCCTGTTTTACGAATTGCTAGCGAAGCTGAAGACTTTTCACCAGCTCATCGAAGAATATGTACCCTGGATGTCAGAAACAGCTGTAATAGTGCGTCATGGCACATTAAACTGGATCAATTACGATGAAAAACATTATCCGTACTTCCCAGGGAGCTGGAAGGAGAACAAACCGTCGCAAAACCCCTCCTAGTACAGACCAAAATGCCTCTTAGACATGAAGGGTAAAAATTATAAGGAACTCCTGCTGGCAAGACTTAACGGCGATGTGGACGTACTGGTGGGCTATCCGAAAGACAACTTCAATTTAGGAAAAAGGGGCAGGCAGTTGATGCAATCAACCTAGTTTTACGAATTGTGAGGCAAGCTGAGCACTTTTCATCACCAGTTCATCGAAGAATATGTACCCTGGATGTCAGAAAAGCCTTTAAGAGTGAATCTTGACAGCTAATACTGGATGAATTACAATCAAGAACATTATCGGTACGGTGGCATCTTACTTATCCGATAGACGTAGCACATATCCTCCTGATAAATGATAACCATAAGCAGTGAGGTGCCACAAGGTTTTCGTCGTGGATCTTCCCCTGTGGAACATCCTATACGATGACTTGTTATAGATAGATGCCGGAGTTCGCTGACGATGTGGCGAAGGTTGTTCCCCGGGGACCAAAGAATCGATGGCAGAGACTTGGGTCCAGGTGGCCAGGGGCAGAGGTGTAGGGAATGCCAGAATACAGAGGAGTTCTCTTTGAAATCATTTTAAGCAAGGAATTTTCCAAAGCCTCAAAATACGGAAATCAACAGTCTTCAGTGTCAAACAAGTAGAGGAGTTGAGAAATCATATTTCACTACTCGCAAAGCTAATCGATTTCATGAAAAGGATCGAGCCTCTGGCCTATTGGAAACCACAGATGTGACCCACAATAGACAGAGGGTCGCTGTGGACGACCCCACTCACGTCTACAAATACAAAATACAATACTCTTAAAATTATATTATATGGTAACAACAAATCAAATAAGGCTTACGAGTGTGCTGAAAAAAATAAAATTGAAAATGACTTGAACAAGAGTACCAAACTGGCTTCTTGAAACATTGTGGAGATGTACCAATAAGAAAGCCTCGAGCACACAAGCCTAAGCAGAATACTGGGCTTCAACGAAGCCGATATTTAAAAATTTTACAACAACCCTGACGAAATATATGAACAGTTCAAGTTTCCCGCATCACCTGTGATGAGACAGGTATCAATACAGTTGAGAATGCAGCTAAGGTATTTGGAAAAATAAAACAGAAGCAACTTGGCCTTATTTCAAGTGCTGAGGGAGGAACTAACGCAACAGTGGTCTGCAGCTCTAGTGCTGCAGGATTCCCTATATAATGGGGGTGATTCCACTTTAGAAGGATATACCTCCTGATGTGATCTATAATTGTTCCATGTCTGGCTGGATAACTAAATGTTTGGTTGTAACATGGCTCGAGCACTTCCAGAAGACTACGAAATGTTCATTAGAGGACTTACTTCTGTTAGAGCTTTACAATCACGCAAGTCATGTTTCTCTATCAGCTTCCAACTACTGTAAACCCAATGGAAGTATCATGGTATCCATTCCTCCAACCACACACTTCTCCTCGCACTCAGCACTTGGATGTTGCCTTTTTCGAGCTCTTTGAAGAAGGCAATAAATCGTGAGATAGATCTTCATCTTAAAAACAGTATTTGAAGAAGCTGTACAATATGACATTGCTTCTTTCATCAAATCTGCCTACGGTAGGGTGTTTTCAGTTGAGAAAGCTGTAAAAGGTGTTCAATGTACTGGAATATTTCCGTTAAATCTAAATGTTTGGCGAGATCGTTTGAACAGCTCCTTTAGAATATTTAAATTAGGAATTTCCTGCAGCTGATCTTGATACCCTTTATGGGGCTTCAAAAGTTGACGCTATCAGCAAGCCATTAAATCTCGATGTTTTTGCTAAGACATCAAATTTAGATGTTGCAGCCGGCCTTTCAAATCTTGACCTTGTAACCGAGCCATCTAAACGGAAAGTTGCCGGTGCGGTTTGAAATTTGGCCCCAGAGAGACCCCAAGTCACGGTAGCTGAAATAACACCCATTCCAAGGGGGATTAAGAGGACAAAACATGTCGGAAAGGAGGGTTTTGACATCCACATCGATTAAGGAGGAACTCAGGGAGAAAAATTTAAACAGAGATAAGAAAGCAAAAAAAATGTCAGAGAAGAAGATATTGACAGTTAGACACCTCAACTCATGCAGAGCTCGATGATGAAGGATTAACGGATCAAGACAGTTCTAAAGGCGAAATATGGCTCCCATTCCAAAGTGGGCTAAGAAGACAAAACATGTCCCAAAGAAGGGTTTTGACGTCAACACCGATTAAGGAGGAACTTGGTGAGAAAAATTTACACAGGTAAGAAAGCAAAGAAAATGTCAGAGAAGAAGATATTGACAGTTGGACACCTCAACTGATGCAGAGATCGATGATGAAGGATCAAGAAAGTTCGAAAGGCGAAATATGGCTTATACCTGGCGAATATGGGAAAGGTCATGAAACTTGGTTCAGGTGCACCATATGTGGAAAATGCGCACCAATAATGTAGTGGAGCTAATAAGGCTAAAAGTTATATTTGTGATTTCCGTAATGTTAAATAGTTACAATTGTCTATTTAACATTACGGAAATCACAAATATAACTTTTTGTTCACCGCCTTTGTGGCTAATGACAGAATCTGCAAGACATTATTCTTAGAAATGTCCATATTTATGGGGCACATATAATGATATATGCTGGGGATTAACTTGGTCTGTGACTCCCAGAATTGACAATAATATTCATGACTTCCCTTAAAGTGGCTCCATAGCCCCGGGCTCCTCTAAGCAGATTCCTAATCCCCTTAAAGGTAGGTAGGTACATATATTAAAGATTTTAAAAAGCATTCGTATGCGCAAAAATTGGAAATTGAGTTTATTAAAAGGTCAGTACACCATGACATGACCATTATTGCATCTGTAAATATTTGTTTATTATCCATTCCTTCTGTATATATGATTGAAGTGAATAACCAACACGCAAAAAATCAGCAATCTTAACAAACTTAGAAAATCTGGAGGAACGAATTCCTTGCTGCTACTGGCAATTGAGTGAGGCTGTTTTGTAGAAAATGTATTCAGCGATTATCACTGGTGCGCTACTCTCAATCTACCTATCTAGGAATTTGATATCCTGAATGCTAAGGACAGAAAACCCTTCTACTCTGCCACATGGGGACGAGAATATAATCTTGACCTTTGCTTTGTCTCCTCCGCCGAATCTGACAGGCCTCTTGATATTTCCAGAAAAGTAATGGCGGATTTCCCACATAGCCATGGGACATCAAATACCCATCATAAAATCCTGTCCCCGCCCCCGATGGAATTTTGGTAGGGCCAATTGGGCATCATTTGCTAAGGACCTGGACAAGTGTGTCAGAGTGGATTCCAGCAACCCCTGGGAACTACTATCGATTCGCTGGGGCAGTCATTGCTATGGGTAAGAAACATATACCAAGAGGCTTTCAGAAGGAGTTTATCCCCTGCTGGACAGAGGACTACGACGAATTTGTTGAATCCGGCGTTGAAGAGATAGCCGATGAACTGATCGAGAGTTTGAACAATGGAAGATTGCAGAAATGGCACAAGACAGTGGAGAGAATGGGAACAATCTCGCCCAACAAAATTGCTTAGCATATAGTCCATACATCTAGAGCACCTTCAGTTAAGGGACACTCTCGACGTGTAAAGCGCAAATACACAGACTTGAGGAGAACTATCACTACCAATCCATATCTTGCGCAGTTCACATTAGTCGAAATAAACGAAACCATCGGAAGCATGAAAATGGAAAAGCTCCAGGATTTGATGCAATACACAATGAATTCCTTGTCAATGCCGGTCCCAATGCTAGAAAATGGCTACAAAGATTTTTCAATAACATTTTGCAATCAGGCACTGTGCCCCCCAAGTTCAAACTAATAAAAATTATCGCACTCTTAAAACCGGGGAAACCAGACCAAGTAGTTACCGTCCTATCGCCTTAATTAGTGCAACATATAAGATGTCGGAAAGACTCCTTTACACTCGAATAAGCCACATAATTTTAGATATCATCCCCGTCGAACAGGGCTTCCGCCCAAATAGAAGCTGCTGTGATCAACTTCTTGCTTTTACCAATTTCATCGAAAAGGGATTCCAAGAAAGTTTGGAAATTTCAGTGGTCTTTGTAGATCTTACTGCAGCCTATGATACGGTATGGAGAGAGGGGATGCTCTTGAAATTGCTTAAGACAATACGGTGCCCAAAAACAACGAACCTCATAAATAACACGCTCGCAAACAGACAATTTATTGTGAGCAAAAATGAGCAATGCAGTACAAAAAGAACCCTCAACAATGGATTGCCTCAAGGATCTGTCTTGGCTCCTCTACTTTTTAATATGTCTATTGCGGATATGCCTCGCACTACGTCTAGGAAATTTGGATATGCAGACGACCTCGGAATCGCCGTGCAGCGCAAGAACATCACCGTAACGGAAGACACTCTAACCAATGATCTAACCACACTAACTAGGGAATGGAGATTGAAGCCTAGCATGAGTAAAACTGAATCTTGTTGCATTCACCTAAACAACAAAATGGCTAACACAAAGCTTAATGTGTATTTCGATGGAGCACTTCTTCACCATAACTCAACTCCAAAATATCTTGTTGGTACTCTGGACCGAACTTTGGCATACAAGAAGCATCTCACCAACATAGCTGGAAAATTGAAAGCCAGAAATAATATCCTACATAAGCTGGCAGGGTCAACATGGGGTGCAACAACAGACACCTTGAGAACTACAACCCTCAGTCTGGTTTATTCTGTAGCAGAGTACTGCGCACCTGTATGGATCAACAGCTGTCATACTAAACTAGTGGACGTCTAGCTAAACGACTCTATGCGCATAATTTCGGGTACCATAAAGACAACACCACTCTATTGGCTACCTACTCTATGCCATATCGAGCCTCCAGACATTCGCCGCTCTCAAGCATTACTTAAAGAATACAATAAGATAACGAACGGTCCAGAGCTTCTTATTCACAATGACTTTCCAGCAACGCCTGATATCGAGATGCCTGCCATTGACCACGGCAAGAGAACTTTCTACCTCGCATTTTAATAGTAAGGACAGTTGGCGAGACATGTGGCTCCAGAAAACCTCACCTGAATGGCATCAAGTCCTGAATGTCAACTCAACACCAAGTGGCTTCGACCTACCTCGTCGTACATGGTCCAAATTAAATAGAGACATGGTCGCTGCGCTGACTATATATACCAATGTTATGTATGTAACGCGTGTTACGATAAATAAATAAATAAAATATCCTGAATAGTATTTTTTCGAACTTGCCAGTTCCAGCTCCAACTACCCCTCTTTTGGAACAAGGCTCTTCTATTAACAGATCTATTTTCGCTTTTCCTATATTATGCTTGTATCTGGTATCATTGTAAAATAATAAATTGATGAATGAAAACTTTGGCCTTATAGAGACAATTTCCAGGTATTAAAGCAAAGTTTACAGAATATTATATTCTGTAAACTTTGATTAAAGGTAGCATCTGCCATAGAACAAAGTGTCGTGTGTAACTACACGCCTTTATATAATAAACTTGAGTAGCAAATGTGTATAGTCATATTTTTATTCGATTTTTGCTTCTCTAAGATCACCATTACATTTCAAAAATCATACGTATTTCAAACGGTAATCGATAATGTTAAAACGTTTTTGTAATGTCATCTCTCGCTGAATCTAAAAACGGAAACGTCCTATACTTATAACATGGAATCTCCAACGATCTCGACCAGTTCAGTGTTAGAACATCACAGAAAACATAAAATCCGGTATCTCGATGACGTTCGTACCGCGAATTTCTTATAAAACTATCGCTATTACCCGCCAGAGAACAGAAGCATATCGACAGTTGTCCGAGCATAACAGACCTCAGTCGCATTTATAAAACATACTTTACGATTTCGTGAAGAATCTAGTTTAACCTTAGAAGAGAGCGCAGAAGAAATTTTTTCGCAGGCCAGTTGCAGCAATCAGTCGTAGAAAAACCGCAGAAGAAGGCAGTTGGTTTTAATTGGTGCGCAATTTTTTTGTTTTTTCCAAACAAACCGATAAAGAAGAAACATGATTGGTTTAGCCGGTGTTTTGTGCTTTTGTGCGTTATTTGGTGGATTGCAGGGTTCTGCGATACCCATGTGGGAGTACTTAAGTAAACAAGAAAAAGTAAGTTAATTGCTAATTCCAAATTAATTTTCAGCCCATTTAGTCAACGAACACCAACACCGCAATTTTAATTGTAAACTAAAATATTTTTGGAATTGAGTATTTCAAAACAGCTTTTGAAATTTCTGTCCGTTGTTATTCAGCACATCATTTATTTATTTCGCTTATTAGTAACCAGTACGCTTCTTCATTAAACGATATCTCGATGACCTCATTATGTTATCAAACTTATTAAGTACACGACAGTTAATAAAGAGAAAATCATTAAAGCAGTTAATGTTTGTTGAAAAGAAAGTGGCAAAAGTATTGACCTCAATGATAGCTTTTAATTATACGTTCCAGAATCGTATCGATACAGGGAGCCTAAAGAATAAATGAAGAAATGCTTATAATATACAACCGTTTAGTTGGTACCTATCTATTGAACAGGAAGTAATATATTTCACAACCAAACATGGTTATGCTCAAATAATAATAAAAGAACGCGTTAATTCTGAGAATGTACAAAACCGAAGAAGGATCGTTTGTTTCTTCAGCAGATCCTTGAAATGAAATAATTATTACTGTGACTGATACAATGAATGCAATGGCATCTTCTATAAACCATGAAATGAGTCATCACTTTGTAGGTTTCTGTGCGCATTCTTTCAGTAATAAATATCAGTCCTTACATGATACATTGACAAATGTTAATGCATACTATAAATGCTAATTACTGCTTTTTCTACCTGATATTTATTGCTGAACACATAGAAGTTTGTTGAGTGGACTTTTTCTTTAGAATATGCCCTGGCTGACAAGGCAAGCGGCCGGCAGGGTACCTACTTGCAATTAACTACTTTGGCTTGCATACAAATTTAGTTATATAATAAAATACCATGATTAAAATTCCATTTAACATTGATTTTATGTAAGAAAATCTTAGTGCCCTAGTAGGTGCGCCAGTCCTCTATTAGCATTATTACATTTTTAATTTACGTAATTTTTATTCGGTTATACAGGGTGTTTATTAAACATACGGCAAACATTCAAGGGGTTATTCTAAGAATATTTTGTTCCTTGATGATTTTGTGTCAAAGATACAGGGCCATAAAATTTTTCGAAACAATCAATTATTATTAATGTAGCCGTAATAAAAGTATGGCAGTACTACACTGAGTTTACCGATGACATTTTTTTTAATGCGTTGTTATTTTTCAACTACTAAGAACAGCAGGCATATGAAGAACTCGAAAAGAAAATCAGTTTAAATGTGGATTTCATTTGAATACGTCTCGTAATTGATCATTTTCGTTGAGGGTTATATTTTCGGTCTTTTATAGCTAAACTTTTAATGTTAGTAAATTCACCTATCATGGATCCCTAGGGGAAAAGGAGGCAGGTCCAGGCAGCAAAGTATTCATCAACGTCACGATCAGATAGAGATTGCATGTCAAAGGGCCGTGAAGATTTTTAAAAATTGCATTGGGAGTAATGCACTCACGTTCACGGACAAAAAGCCAGACCTACCCATTTTTAGCATATTTTTTCTTTGTTTCTTTATCTAATAAATACAAAAATAAACACACTAAGGAACCTATAAATTATACATATACAGAAAAATACAAAATAATGTAATTTTATTAAATACAAACTGATTGGGATAACCTTACAAAAGAATCAATCATGAACTCTAAAAAAATAATTATTACCCTAAAATACTCCTTACAGATTCATCTGTTTTCGAAAAAAAACAATGCGGCAACCCTGTATGACAAGACTGACGTGGATTTTTTAGTGGATTCTATTTAGCCATGAAACGAAATTCTAATAAAAGATTCGTCCTTATCACTGATAAAAAAAGCTTATTCTGAGAAAATAGTACTTAGCACCCAGATTTATAAATATGTTAGAACTATAGTTAATCGCAGCGCGGGGTATTACCTACTTACTGGTAAACCAATGCACAGCAGCGTCCTAAAAAACACGATTTAAATTCCCCTAATTAACTTTTAAAAATGAACGAAAGTTATATTGCTTTATCCTGTTAATATATTTACGAATCCTATGGGCTGTTGACTATGATCCTTTCTTGTATCTTGAGACGTGGGCGGGGCGATCGCGATTTCCATGGAAAAGGCAGAAAGCCAGCTGCAAACTGCCCTTAGTATTTGCGATATTAGTATCACGTTATTGTATTTTTATTTTGAATTAAAAAATATTTCAGTTAAATTCATGTATACATCTTTCACCGACGTAGCGATTAACGACTCGGCTTAAAAATAATTTCCCGTTAACACTTCTGCCCTACTGCCTGAAAACCCTAAAGTTTTGGAGGAAAGCCCCAATATGGCAACCCTATTTGTTGTAACTGGTCATGTTGCATCAACCACAGACAGAGGCTGTGTTGCCACAGCCCCGAGACATGTACGATTTTTCAGTAGGATTCTATATTTTAAGGGAATATGCTACTTATGCCTACAATAAATGATTTCATGCATTGGCACCTGAAAGCATAATAATTATCCATATATATTTCTAACGCAGTAAACACTGGCCGTGACTGAGTCAAAAAGCGTGATTTGGAGCATTTAATTTTTGAGCACTTTATATTGAGTATGCCTTATATAGAACGTTGCCATGGCAATTACTGCATAACACTATTAAAATAAAATGAACAA
>JAEQML010083336.1:0-10501 GCA_016904865.1 Pissodes strobi | reverse complement strand
TACAGGCTTATTCTATGGTGCGAGATCCATTGATGTGGTGACAATAGTGTATCCACATCCTATTGTGTCTGATTTGTGTGAATGCCAGCTACTGCAAAGTTTCCTTTTAACATTGAGATAAGACGGATTTTATTTTTCATATTGCTTAGGAATTTTCCTTGTAGCACTGTCGGAATCATTGTTTCGTCGAACATGACATATACTGACATCTGTTTGCGTGATCTCCTTGCTCGCTCAACATATGGGTAACCTTCAAAGACGACTACAGCACTTGCCTTGTACTTGGACTTAACAAATTCAACATAACTTTCACAGATTGATGAAAATGATTGTCTCCTGGTCCACTCGACTCTGTGCAGCAAGTATCTTCCATCTATGACATATGACGTACACACACCCTTGAAGCTTTGCTTGTTCAGTTGGTGTGAATGATTTATATGAAGCAAGCTTGGTTCCTTTTCTCATGCCGTAGTCGTCTAAAAGAGGCAACGGATAAGGGCACAGTTCGTATTTTAAGAACTCTTCAAGTTCTTCATCAGATTGCTTAGCAATTGAAACCCTTTAGGGTTGATGGGGATCAGTTATATTTTTATTGCATTTTCATCCTAGCAAGTGGCAAAACCCTATCTTTCCTGTAGAATTTAACAGTTTCAAAATCACCGCCCAAAATCTATCAACTGCTATTTTCCAAAAATTACTGAAGTTCCTCGATGTTTCAACACACTTTTGCATGGAAATCATGCGACGTACAAAAAAAAATGTTAAAAGACGTAAATTATAGGTAATTTTCTTCTCTTTATTTTACTACAGGGCCCTCGTTGTGTACCATTTGACTGAAGTACAATTTCATTTTTCTATATCACTTAAAACAGAACATGCCATATTTTATGTTACTAAACTAAATCGAAGAGTACTCTGTAACCTGTCAAGAATGTATAACAAAAAAAATACTAAAATGTACAGGGTGTCCCACATTCGAGCCTCATCATTGGGATCTCGGGAACTAGAAGAGATACGAGATCGGTTAAATGGAGGCAAAGTTGCGCAATTTGATGCTGATCAAAATGCCACCTTACAAATTTCAAAATTCCGAACGCTTCCGAAGATATTTGGAAAAAACCGAATATTCGCGATTTCATTTTTATTTTTTTATGACTTTATTTGAATAGACATAACAGAATAAATTTCACATTCTCATTGTTACTTTTTCTTTTCTACAAGATGGTGCAATCAGATTTTCAAACCGACGTTTCGTCTTTGAGCAGCCATCATCAACTTTGTTTTTTTAAATACGGCCCTGGATTTTTTATTACGGATTTTAAGAGCTTCTAAGGTCCCAGAATCAATGATGTATCGCACTTAATCGAAAAATTCATATTAATGGCATTTTTCATAAGAACTTATGTGTTCGAGAGAGACAGAAAACAGATTTTTGGTAAGATCTTACCAGGAAATCATTAAAATGATTTTTTCGAAAAAGTGCGATACAACAATGAGAATGTGAAATTTACTATATGCTCCAAATCTAATCCCACACAACTATTTACTTGGGTAAATTGCTAAAAATATAGCCTAGAGCCTATGGTTTGAGGGTTGGGTTGACACTTTAATAATTATATTATTTATTAACCACTTCTTATGTTAGTTTTTAAGCTTTCTTTATGCAAAGCGTTAATGAGTAAAAAAGGTTTTTGCTTTTAATCCTATTAAAAACCTATTTTCTGTCTCTCTCTAACACATGAGTTCTTACGGAAAATGTCATTAATATGAATTTTTCGAATAAGTGCAATACATCATTGGTTTTGGGACCTTAGAAGCCCATAAAATCCGTAATGAAAAATCCAGGGCCGTATTTAAAAAAACAAAGTTGATGATGGCAGCTCAAAGACGAAACGTCGGCTGGAAAATCTGATAACAGCATCTTGAAGAACAGAAAAAGTAGCAATGAAAATGTGAAATTTATTTTGTTGTATCTATTCAAATAGAGTCATGAAAAAATCAAAACGAAATCGCGAATATTCGGTTTTTTCCAAAAATATTCGGAAGTATTCGGAATTTTCAAACTTGTAAGGCGGCATTTTGATCAGCGTCAAACTGCGCAACTTTGCCTCCATTTAACCCACCTCGTATCTCTTATAGTTTCCGAGATCCCAATGATGAGGCTCGAATTTGGGACACCCTGTACACAGTGCCTTTTAAATTAAAAATGTTGGGTGCACTTCCGGTTTCCGATTAAATTGGAAGTGCCACCGGACTTCTGATATTGCGAAAATAATACAATTTTTTCATATTAATTGTATTTTTACATGCTTAATTCAATTTCATTTTTCTATATCTCTTAAAATAGAATATGCCATATTTCATGTTACTAAATTGGAGAGTATTAAGTAACCCGTCCAAAAACTCACAACAAAAAATTTACTAAAATTGTACACAGTATCTTTTAAAATAAAAAGTTGGGTACATTCCGGTTAAATCAAAAATGCCACCGACCTTCTGATATTCCCAAAATAATTCAATTTTGACATATTTATTTTTTACATGCTTAATTCAATTTAATTTTTCTATATCTTTTAAAATAGAATATGACATTTTTATGTTAAAAATTGATAACAAAAAATGTACTAAAAATGTACACAGTGCCATTTAAAATAAGTTAAATTGAAAATGAGACCGGACTTCTGATATTCCCAAGATAATATAATTTTGTTATATTTGTTTTTCACATGCTTAATTCAATTACATTTTTCTATATTTTTTAAAATAAAATATGCCATATTTTATTTTATTAAATTTAGGAATAGTAAAGTAACCCCTCCAAAAAATGTACTAAAAATGTACACAGTACTAATTAAAATAAAAAGTTGGGTGTATTTCCGGTTAAATCGGAAGTGCCACCTGGTTTCTTATATTCCCAAAATAATACAATTTTGTCATATTTTTTTTACATGCTTAATTCAATTTCATTTTTCTATATCTCTTAAAATAGATCATGCCATATTTTATGTTACTAAATTGAAGAGTAGTACGTAACCCATCCAAAAATACATAACAAAAAATGTATAAAAAAATTTACACAGTATTAAAATAAATTAGTTGGGTGAACTTCTGATATTTAAAATAATACAATTCGGTCATATTTGTCTTTTTACATTCCTAATTGAATTTCATTTTTCTATATCTTTTAAAATAGAACATGCCGTATTTTATGTTACTAAATCGAAGAGTAGTAACCTGTCAAAAATGCATACCAACAAAATGTACTAAAAATGTACACGGTGTGTTTGAAAATAAAAAGTTTGGTACACTTCCGGCTAAATCGGAAGTGCCACCGGACTTCTGATCTTTCTAAAATAATATAATTTTCTCATATTTGCTTTTTTATATGCTTAATTAAGTTTCATTTTCCTATACCTTGTGTTCCTAAATTGAAGATTAATACGTGACTCGTCAAAAAATGCATAACAAAAAAAATTACTAAAATGTACAGAATGCCTTTGAAAATACAAATTTGGATGCACTTCCAGTTAAATCGGAAGTGCAACTGGATTTCTGATATTCCCAAAATAATACAATTTTTCATTTATATTAATATCCCAAGTGTCAAGTTTGCGTTCAATGTAGCAACAGAGTTACAAGGGGTACTTGGAATCTGGGTCACTCAGTATGTATGTGATAGCGATTATTATGAAGAGTGTATTTTTTTCGAAATACAATAAACTTGAAGCATGAAATGTATATGATAGCAAGTTTTAATAGAAATTTTACTCGCTGTATAATATGCGTGATTCGGAGCTGAAGTGGGCTAAGCCTATAATTTCGATTATAGTGAATTTTGATTAATTTTGTTTTCTTTGTGCATACTTTGAACATTTTATGATACTCAATAATAATATTTTATTAAAAAACACATTGGCTAAATTTACTACTTGTAAAACAAAATATAAAAATAGCAATGACACAGCATAAATACTAACTTTTTCGTAAATTGCTTTACCTCTAACTTATAACCTAATTGAAATTTTGTGATTACAGGGTGTTCCAAAACATGAATTTTCAAACTTGTAAAAGACCAATGCGTTTCAATTTCAAATGTACACATATCATTTAAAACATTTTCAAAGTTTCTCAAGAGGCAGTACTTTGGATGCTTTATGACTGTATAACTCCAATATAACCATTGCTGGGTGAAAATTAATGAGCAGACACCAGATGTTTTAAATCAAGTCAATTTAATACTTGATAAAATGCACGAGCTTTTTACTGTTTTATTTGCATTTACTAACCATTTTAATTTTTAGATTTCTTATTCTTGACAACAGAACAGAGGCAGATTTGTTTCTCGAAATACCGAGCATTTTCGAGTTCTTTTAGGATTTTCAGCTTCGTTAGGGTCAATAAACTAGCACTCGTGCTATTTACACCCTGGGGCGAGAGCCGAATCGGCCTTATTCAAAAAGCCTACAACTGAGGTGGAGTAATAGGCAATAATTTGTCTGATAAAGATGAATCCTCCACAGCAATATACAACATATCTACAGAGGGAAATATATTGCAAAATTCAAAAAAAGAATTTTCGGGAAAACTCTCAGATCCGTCAATTTTTATTTCTAAATGTGCTTTTTGACCTGAAAATTATATACTCGTGTAAGAGTTATGATGTCACTAATATTTTTTAATGGAGTATAATATTTATGATATTTTTGGATCTTCCAAAAACTTATGAACATATTTTATATAGCATAACCGGTACCTAGACTGCACTGATTTAAATAAATTAAGCTTAAGTTTGAAAATCATTTATTACATTTAAAATGTATTAATTTATAAATTAAATTAAATTTATTAACTTTTTGAGAGTAGGGAACTCTGTTTACAAATTGATTTAGCACATTACGGATATCTGGAGAAATTCTTCTTACCTCTAGCCAAATTGTATCCTATAAATCATTCAAGTTTTCTGGCTTTGTGACATAGACTTTTTGCTTTAAATATCCCCATAAAAAATAAATTAAGTGGTGCCAGAAGTTTCCGTTAGGTAGATCAGGTTCGTTTGCATCAGGAAATATTTGACAAAGGAGAGAAAGCCGCTCGAATTAGAGATATTGTAAGTATCTACCTCCAATTATTATGCTCGACCCATACATTTAATTTTTCTTGAAACTGTCTGTGTGAGATTTCGGCACCCAATGTGGGTTACTCCAATATCTACAGTTCTGTCGATTTACGGTTAGATAAAATGTAGTTTCATCGGTGAACAAAATTTGCCGATTGAAAAGTTCATTATTGCGGCATAGAACCATAAGCGTTTCGCAAAACTGTAGTTGAGGGTCTGCATCATCCTCATTAAGTTCATGCAGCAGTTTAATTTGGTATGGCTGATATTTTTCTTTTTTTAATACGCGCAGTGACGCAGTTTTGACTGCTGACTAACTTCATGTTGCCTAGCGATATGTCAAGAAATACTTTGTGGTTGTTTCTCAACTTCCAAAAAAATTAATTTTAGTACTTGTTAAAATTCTAGGAAAATTTCATAACACTTATTAGATTGTATACTAATTTATTTCGAAATCAGTGTAGTTATACGAGTTAATAGAAGCTCGATTACTCCAGAAATAACGTGTGTGAAAAATGCTCTAGTTACAGTTTCAACTTTAATGAAAAGATATCCTGGATTTTAAAAACGTAGACCAAGTTAAACATTTTTACCAATATATGTGATCTACTGTTAAAGAGCAATATAACGCCCGTCAAATTTTAAATTCAGAAAATAAGCAAAGAAATGTGAGAGATCATCGATGCTCGTATAAATAATATATTAATAATTGTCTGACTTTTCGTGTAAATAGCTTTTTTGCTTCACCAGTCGTTGGAGAGGACATTGTTAGAGTTATTTCAGGGTTGAAGTCTTCGTTTTCGAGTTTTAACGACGACAATTTCAATTACATTTTTAAAAGAAGTTAAAAACTTAACAAGTTTATCGCTGTCGCCTGTAGTAAATTGCTCACTAGAGACAGGAGTCTTTCTAGAAAAACTTAAATTTGCCATCATCAAACCTCTGCATTAGAAAGGTGATCCAACCAAAGTTATAAATTTTTGCCCCATAAGCCCTCTCAGTATCTTTTCTAAGATCTAGGAAGAATGTATCCTATAATGGTCTCTTACTTCTTTCTCAAAGAGTAGAGTATTATCAATACCCTAGGGGGTATTGGTATTATTCATTTCTCAGAAAACGGTTTTATAAAGGGTTTTGCACACATGATTAGAGGTTCAAAATATCAATTGCTGCAAAATATTATGGAGGGAAAAATTTAAGGAAGGCGTTGTCAGGATAGAAGAAGAACTTCATGGTTGAGAAACCTCAGAGAATGGTTCTCAATGACGTCCAATGAACTGTTTCGTGCAGCTGCAAATAAAGTGCGCATATCTATGTCGATAGCCAACCTCCGTTAGGAGATGGTACGCGAAGAAGAAGAAGAAAGGATAAAGGTTTGGAAATAGCCTCATTCTCATTTTTTCATGAAGTAAATAAGGTATTGGATAGAGGGGAAATTGGCGTCACACTTTTTATTGACTTGAGTAAGGCAATTATTCACTTCTCAGAAAACGGTTTTGTAAAGGATAAAGGTTTGGAAATAGCCCCATTCTCATTTTTGTATGAAGTAAATAAAGTATTGGGTAGAGGGGAAATTGGCGTCACACTTTTTATTGACCTAAGTAAGGCATGTGATGCCCTGAGTAACGATATACTACTTAAGAAACTAAAATTTTATGTTATTAAAGGTATAGCTCTGTGCTCTGAGTCAAAATGTACTCGGATAGTGGTCCATTTTACTCCAACCAACGCCGCAGAATTGACTGTGGCGTACCGCAAGGATCGGTTCTTGGGCTCTTACCATTCATAATTTAAGCTAATGACTTGCATAGCGTATTCAAGAACTTATCTGTCATTTTAATGTCATATGCAGATGACACAAACTTACTAATCAAGGTTTCAAGTCGTCATGATGTAGGGACGGTTGTCGGCCTAGTTTTTCCTACGTTCAGTGAATGGATGAAAAAAAAAACAAATTTTTCGTCAACGCCGAAAACCTGCTTGTACGGTATTCCAATCCATTAGGTCAAATCTTCACGTTGAATACATAACTTTGAATGGCAAGCAGCTAGGAACATGAAACTTTTGGGTTTTTGTATTGATAGTCAACTGCATATAAACTGCTGGTCATTTGCTTTCGAGCAACAAAAATTTCGCCTAAATTTAAAACGAAATTTGTTCTTAACCAGACATGATATCGATCTCTGGTTTTTAATGGTTATTAGATTTGTCCCTTAAGAGAAAATTTCAAATGTTGGATTTTTTCAAACTATCAAAAATTTTTATATACAGGGTGTCAAAGAAGGCGGTGATTTTTGCTCCAATTTCAATAGCATGTAACTTTCATAATAATTTTTTTAAATTTTGTCACTGTACATCACTTGAATCACTGGTCCATAGCAAAGAAAGTGGTCTGTCAAATTTTTGGTATCTGCTATATCTTAGTAGATATCGATTTTTTTGTAAAACCTTTTTTTTCAACTTTTTGGTAGTTAGACCACACTGTGCGTTGTATCGTGCAAACGTTGTAAGTGATTATTATGCCTTCCGAGAAGCTTGTCTATATTCAGCAAAAAAATTCTACCTAAATGTTATGATGTGCAGTAGCGTACTTATAATCCCTATATGTCTATGGTTTATGAGTAGCTCACAATTTTTCACGATTGTTTCGTATTGGAAAGTACTCGCTGGCAAAATCAAACACATCAAACTAGTGATATTTAATTTTAAGGGTGTTCAAAACAAGTTTAATATTGGGAATAGTGCTGTATTAGAAATAAATAAATAAAATTTTTCCAAAATTTAAATTAAAAAATTATAATTTAAAAAAAAATGTAGACACACTACATACATGTAGATACAGTGCAATATTAAAAAATTAAAGATAAGGATAAAACTTGCTAAGTCTAGAGGCGAGTACTTTCCAATACAAATTAATCGGGAAAAATTGTGAGATACTAATAAACCATAGTATAAGTGATTTAGTGATTATAACTACGCCACTGCACATCACCACATTTAGATACAATTTTTTTACTGAACATAAAAAGCTTTTCGTAAGGTATTATGATAATCACTTATAAAATTTGCACGATATAACGCACAGTGGGGTCTAGCTACCAAAAAGTTGAAAAAATCAAGGTTTAAAAAAAAACAATATCTCTTAAAATATAGCAGATATCAAAAATTTGACAAACTACTTTCTTTGCTATGATCCAGTGATTCAATGGACGTACAGTGGCAAAATTAAAAAAAATTATTGTGAAAGTTACATGCTATTGTAATTGGAGCAAAAATCAGCGTCTTCTTTCACACCCTGTATATAATATTTTTTGAAAGGTTAAAAAAATCCAACATTGGAAAGTTTTTCCTAAGGGATAAGTCTATTAATCATTTAAAACCGTAGGTCGATATCATGTCTGGTTAAGAAAATATTTAGTTTTAAATTTAGGCGAAATTTTCCATGCTCGAAAGCAAATGGTCAGCAGTGATCAGTTTGTTTTGGGTTGAGATCAATGTCTGGTCAGTGTAGTGAGACGATTCTAAAAACTTAATTTTACGCCAACTTTTACTCCCGCTTAAAATACTGCATATTTCATTGGGGGAGAGCCACGAATGTACAGGGTGACTCGAATTGGAGTCTATGTATGGGGAACTCGAAAACCGTAAGAGATACAGTGTCGGTCAAATAATAGGGATAAAATTGCGCATTTAGATGCCTAACAATATGCCGGAGATATCCGGAAAAAACCGAACTTTTGAAAATTCGTTTTATTTTTTTCCTGGGCTTATTTAAAAAGGATTTCAAATTGAATTGCACTTTTGCATTGCCACTTTTTCCGCTCTATCTAACGATGGTATCCAGTTTGAAATCCGACGTTTCGTCTTCAAGGGATCATCATCAACTTTCTTTTTTTAAATACGAACTTTAATTTTTTTAATCGTTTTTCAGATGGTATTGGCGTTATTGATATGACTATGTGTCTTTATTTTTTTTTTATTTATTTTTTTTTTAATTTTTATTATTATTTTTTTAATTATATGTTTTGCTTTGGCGTAATTTTAAATAATTTAAGGTAGGTACTTTTGAAATTTTTATATTCTATAAAAATATTTTATTTTGTTTTTTGTATTAAGTGGAAAATTGGAGCGTATTAAAAATAAAAAATAGTAAAATGATTTCTTATGAGAATATCGCCATGAACTCTTACTCAAACAAGTTGCTTACTGCAAAGATAAAATATTCTCAACTTTTAACCAATTAAAAAAATTATTTAATAGAGAACATCAACAATTTGCAATCATACTACCTCATACTATAGGAACTTTGATGGAAAAACACCTATTGGAATTTTGCTTATAAATAAAATGCACTAAGCAACTTGTTTGAGTAATAGTTCATGGCCATTTTCTCGTAAAAAATAATTTTACTATTTTTCATTTTTAATACGGGATCCAATTTTCCACTTAATACAAAAAACAAATAAAATATTTTTATAGAATATGAAAATTTCAAAAGTACCTACCTTAAATTATTTAAAATCACGCCAAAACAAAATATATAAAATAAAAATAATAAAAATTAAATAAAAAAAATAAATAGATTAAAACACATACTCATATTAATAACGCCAATACCATCTGAAAAACGATAAAAAAATTAAAGTTCGTATTTAAAAAAAGAAAGTTGATGATGATCCCTTGAAGACGAAACGTCGGATTTCAAACTGGATATCATCATTGGATAGAGCGGAAAAAGTAGTAATGCAAAGGTGCAATTAGATTTGAAATCGGTTTTTAAATAAGGACAAGAAAAAAATAAAACGATTTTACAAAATTTCGGTTTTTTCCGGATATCTCCGTAAATACTCGGGATTTTAAATCTTTCTAAACGGCATATTGTTAGGCACCTAAATGCGCAATTTTGCCTTAATTTGGCCGACACTGTATCTCTTGCGGTTTTCGAGTTCCCCATACATAGACACGAATTCGAGCCACCCTGTACACCTCGCAGTTTTTAATTTTTACGATAATTTTAAGTAACTTCCGATTTTTTTCCTGATGTTTAATATTTACTGGGAATAATACTCCTAAAAGGGGGTTATTAGAGGTTGAAAATGTGTCCACTATGTTGTGCCCGGCCAACGTCAACTTTTTTTTCTGTTGACTAAAAACATGTTACTTACATGGCTGAAGAGCATTTCTAATACAAACATTCAGTGGCGACAATAACTTAATATTATAATTATTTTCGAAATCACCATATCTTCTTACTCACATCTTGAAAATTTGATTACGTTAACTTTTATAATAACAAAATTATTGTGGCTTTTCGAAAATGCATATTTTTGTGTTCCAGCCTGTATCTACAAAATGCTAGACATAAAACTGGATTATTTTAGACGC
>JAEQML010083335.1:0-10502 GCA_016904865.1 Pissodes strobi | reverse complement strand
TCAATAATGACTGAGTAGGTATAAGTGTTTTTTAGGAGGTACTGAACTTTCTGATCTAAACGTTTCAAACTACTGGGTTAGTAAAAAAATGTTGGTGGCCTATTTTCATATGGATTTGGGATATGGATGTTGTCACTGCGTGGATCTTACATACAGAAATGGTAACCCAAATAACTACCTAGCGAGATATAGAAGGCTCCCAAGAGGGCTTCTTCCAGATCCAGCATTTCATTCAACATGGTGTCAGAGGAGGTCAGTTACCATCGACTAGACCATATTTTGTATTAATTACACTGTTAGGTAAAAAGGAAAAACGACGTGCCGATGAAGGCTATTCGTCCATTGTACGAACAATGTGTAAAAAGTGCGCCTCCCCCCCGTAGGGTTTTGTACTGAATCAAAGAATATTATAGTACACAAAGTATTTTATTTGACTGAATGCAACCTAACATGTCATACGAATTAAAGAACAACCTCGCCAACAACGGCGTTGCCATACATTTTTTTTAATATAATTTTTTAAGGATTGTGTTTTAGTTTGTTAAAGATCTGTTTGGCCAAGATTTCAATAAATTATCTTTTAGTGTTGAAATAAAAATTAAATTAGAAGTTAGGCTAATCTAACTAACAATGTGCAAATGTCCTACATGGACAATAATTTTAATGACCAGATAGATTAAAACAGTCAGATGTCCCAATTTAATGTAATTTGATTTTTCTTATGGGGATGCCCAGAAAAACACACATTTTTTCATAATAAAGTAAATAAAAATGCAAATATCAAATTCTCTAGAAAATTTCAAAAGGTTTCAAAAGTTAGATTAAAAGAACATCATTTTGATTCTCCTTACATAAAATACCTTAATACATAGTTTTTAAATACGTTAGAAAAAAAATTCAAAAGTCGAATAATTTGTCAGCATTTTGCTAAACACAATTAGGTCGGCTCAAATACAAACAGTTTATTGAATGCTCTATTTGGTCAATATTTTAAGCTGCCCGGTTTTAATGCCGATCAGTGCATATTGCTCAATATAAAGGGATAGAAGATTTGTCTGATGGCAGTTAAAGAACTTGTAGAAGAATGTGATAAATATGTTTACTCCATAATAAAAACCAAAAACTAGTTCTTGTAAGCAATAGCTCTAATCCTTAATTGTGTTTGTGGTATTTTCGCTTATCTAGCCTATGGAAGGAAGTTCTAGGTAAAGTGGTTGCATTAAAACCAAAAATCTTTATTTTTCTTGCGGTTTTACTGCCTAGCCGATGATCCAGGTAATAATACCTAGCCAACTGATATGATCTATCCCAGTTTTTTCTTCGACACAAACAATAATTGAAAATTTTATGAATTAAATTAAATTGGGTTGTTTAAATATTAATAGATCAGACAAAATACACTCACCGATATAAAATTCGTTTTGATCAAATTTAATGTTTGATAGCTTCGGTTTTTGTTGTCCCGTTTGTATGATTTTTTAATTGTAGATAAATCTGTCGATTTTAATTAATTTCTTTCAATTTACCGCGATGTAATATGAAGGAAAAAGAATTATGTTTTTTCCTTAAGTTTGTAACATCCTGTAGAGTAATTTTGCATTATTAATTCTGATGAGAGTGCTTTTCTACGGCCGCGGCATCTAATGTATTCCTAAGATTGTATTTCATTTTTATTTATCTTGATATCTTTCTCAGTTTAAGAAATATGTTTTTAAAGAAAACGTGCCTTGCTCCGCAACTAAGTTGGAGTATGAAACTTTCGGCAAAATGCACTAAAGCAGAGTTTTACCCACAATAGCACATTAATAATGGGTATTTACAAACCCCCTATCATGAATAGCTGGCTTCATACGCCTTCTAGGAGGTGTTAAATCTGATTTTGATCAACATAAACCCACCTTCTTGAATCGTCTCCAAACAATTATTTAATTTACTTTATGTGTCCTACCTCTTCCAAACAATTTCTTGTCATAACAGCAGTGGTATTTCATAGCAAATCTAGAGTTAAAAAAAGATCATCTCTGACATCATTTTCTGCCAGATCCTATTCTCGAAAAATTTCCTACCTCATTAAATACTGTGACCTTCCGGCACTGCTTTTGCTGCATCAGAAGGGGGCAGAACTATAATTTTCAGTTCGCACTTTAAAATTTAAACACACCAAAAGATATGATTTAATTACAGTCAATAAGAAAAAAAGGAGTATGGTCCCTTGAAAAAACCATAAAAGATATAGCAAATCAAACTATCTATTATAAAGAAAATATTCAGAGAAAAATAATAATAAAAAAGTCACCCCATGGTGGAATGATTTATGTTCAGAAGTGATTAAGATTAGTACGAAAGCTATAATAATTTTTAAGATTAATTACATATGAGATAATTATACAAAACACAAAAAAGCAAAATCAAGGCAAATTTTAAATAAAAAAAAGGAAAGTTTTCCAATATTTTATAGAGTACACCTATAGACAAAATATGGAAGACAATTAAAATATTTTTTCTTCAAACGTCAGTAAATCCGTCATTACTCGACTGTGTAGGCGGCAGTGAAGTTTCGTTTTTCCTCCGCCGGAGCTTTACTTTTCACTTTTCCGCCGGCGGAGGTAAAAGTGTTGTCATAGCAACATAGATACAATACAAACAAACATCAAAATAAGGGTCAACAACTCAAGAGTTATTAAACTAAAATTTGTATTTATCACTCAATTAGTGACTGCATTTCTAAAAATCACTAATTTAGGAAGAAATTGGTTATTATTTAATCGAACTTACTCAATAACTACTTATCAATACGGAATTAAAATGCAATCGAAAACGCAATTTTAAAAATATAATTATTGTCGACAGTGTCCACTGACAGCTTTATGTTACATTACTATAGCAACAACCTGAGCCTATTCACCGACATCGCACCGGTCTAAGCCGCCTTGCGAACCCACTTATCTTTTATAATAATTATTATTACTATTAAAAAGAGACGTTTTTGGATTAATTTGTCGACATTTGAAGATAAAACAGCATATTTTATTTGGAGGAAAAGTTACTTTTCATGGCTTGCTCTCTATTACCAGCCTCACTCCGTTCGGCTGTTAAACACGAGCGCGCCATGAAAGTATTACTTTTCCTCCATATAAAATAATATACTATTCCAGTACTAAAATGGCTGATTTAAGAATCACGTTATACCCTTAACTAGTAATGGGTTAGAAAACATTAGACAACCTGAATCAAATAAATATTGACACAGGAATTTAAATTAAAAACAAGTAGTGGTAAGGGAGATAGCTGTGTAAACCTACTAGAATATAATTATGCCATACAGGGAAAAAATCTGCTCCAGGGCTAGATAATATACAGGATGGCCCATCGAAAACGTACAGCAAGGCATAACTGCTAGGGAAAATTTCTTTCGAAAAAATGCAAAAACACGCCAAGTATGTTTGTCAGGGGGACAACTTTTGACTCAAAAACCATTGCGAAGTCTTCAACCCCCTAAGCGGGGGCGTATCCCTCATATTTTTTTAAATAGAAATGGGGGTCAAGTGATACCTCATTAAAACGGGTTTTTGATTCTCTAGACATTGCGGTTTTGCTTTTGAAAATCGGTCCGCTAGTTTAGAAAACATGGAGCTTTGAAATGTCAACAATACGTTTATTCAAAGACCTATTTAATCGTACATAAAAACCTACCGTGTTAATCAAGTAAATGCTGGAAATGTTGGCCACCAACCTCCATCCATACAGTGATACAGGTTATCTTCAAACCGTTGTCGTACGTTCTGGAGCATTTGCGGTGTTATTTCGCGACGTACCTTAATGATTCGTCCTCGCAGGTCTTCCAATGTGGCAGGTGGAGGGTGGAGTGGTATAAAATTTGTTTTTTATATGTCACCATAAAAAACATCTAAAGGACTTAAGTCCGGTAACCGAGGAGGCCACTCAATTGTACCCCTTCGTCCTATCCTGCGACCTGCAAACGTATTGTTTAAATAATTTCTCACATTTTGCGAGTAATATGGAGGAGCTCCGTCTTGTTGAAATATTAATTCCTCTTCAATGTATGCAGGGTAATTCTCTATAATATTCGTTAGAGCTGGGTCGATGGTCTTTTCGAGCAAATCCAGGTACATATTCCTGTTTCCAGGATTCCAGGAAGGAAAAAAGGGCCTACAAAGGAATCTCCTAAAATGCCAGCCCATACATTCAACTTTTGGGGGTGTTGTGTATGTACCTCGTGAAAAACCCTTGGATTGGTATCAGCTCAGTAACGACAATTATGCCGATTGACTAAACCGTTCAAAAAGACAGTACACTCGTAGGAAAAACACACATTAAATAGGAAATTACCATTATTAATTGCTCGTTCACTCATAATTTTGCAAAATTGCAAACAACGATCAAAGTCGTCTTCATTTAGTTCTTGCACTAACCGAATCTTATAGGGATGGAACTTGTACTTTTTTAATACACGACTGGTACGACACACACCCGTTGCACTGGCCAGTTGTCTTGTACTCAACGTATTATCCATTGCAATTTGCCCCAATATTGCTACCTCAATAGGTTCATTTATTACCGGATTTTCAATCTGCCTCTTTTTATTCTGAACGAAACCAGTTTCGCGAAATTTCGTCACCAATTCGCGAACAATTTTGCAAGAAACATGTTTACCAGGATGCCGTTGGTTAAATAACTCTTCGACCCGATTTTCACATTCATTATTATTAAAATAAGGCTCAATTATTTCTACTCTTTCTGGAATTGAATACATCATAATTGATGAATTTAAAATGTTGAATAATTTTGAAATTATTCAACCCAAAAGTCACAAGACAGCTACCTAGCAAGTACCCCATATATCTGAATTTTTGATGATTTCTCAAGTTAGTAGTAAAAAAATTGTTTACTCGTTAAAACGAGCCGAAATAAAAATCGGCAAAAACAGCTAATTCTTTCCGAGCAATTTATGTTCATTGAATAATTTCGGAAAAACTTATTATTGACATTTCAAAGCTCTATATTTTCAAAACGAGTGTACCGATTATGAAAAGCAAAGCAGGAATGTATAGAGAATCAAAAGCCCATTTTAATGAGGTATTTATTTCGGCTCGCTTTAGTGAGTAAACAATTTTTTACTACTAACCTTGGAAATCATCAAACATCCAGATAGTGCTTGCTAGGTAGCTGTCTTGTGACTTTTGGGTTGAAGTATTTCAAAATTATTCAACATTTTAAATTCATCAATTATGGTATACTCAATTCCAGAATGATAAGAAATAATTCAGCTTTATTTTAAAAATAATGAATGTGGAAATCGGGTTGCAGAGCTATTTAATCAACGGCATCCTGATAAACATGTTTCTCGGAAAATTGTTCGCGAATTGGTGACGAAATTTCACGAAACTGGTTCCGTTCAGAATTAAAAGAGGCAGATTGAAAATCCGGTACTAAATGAACCTAGGGCAAGAACTAAATCAAGACGATTTTGATCGTCGTTTGCAATTTTGCGAAATTATGAGTGAACGATCAATTAATAATGGTATTTTTCGGACGAGTGTACATACTTTCTTTTTGAACTGTTTAGCCAATCGGCATAATTGTCGTTACTGGGCTGATACTAATCCAAGGGTTTTTCACGAGGTACATGTACAACACCCTTAAGAGTAGAATGTATTGGCTGGCATTTTTGGAGATTCCCTTGTGGGTCCTTTTTTCCTTCCTGAAAATTTAACAGGTGATATGTATCACCGAAAATACCATCGACCCAGCTCCAACGAATATTATAGACAATTACCCTGCATACATTGAACGGGAATTAATATTTCAATAAGACGGAGCTCCTCCACATTACTCGCAAAATGTGAGAAAATATTTAAACAATACGTTTGCAGGTCGCTGGATGGGACGAAGGGGTACAATTAAGTGGCCTTCTCGGTCACCGAACTTAAGTCCTTTAGTTTTTTTTTATGGAGACATATAAAAATAGTATATTATTTTATATGGAGGAAAAGTGATACTTTTCATGGCGCGCTCGTGTTTAACAGCCGAACGGAGTAAGGCTGGTAATAGAGAGCAAGCCATGAAAAGTAACTTTTCCTCCAAATAAAATATGCTGTTTTTTCTTCAAATGTCGACAAATTAATGCAAAAACATCTCTTTTTAATAGTAATAATATCTAATTATTATTAAAGATAAGTGGGTTCGCAAGGCGGCTTAGACCGGTGACGGTAAATAGGCACAGGTTGTTGCTATAGTAATGTATCATAAAGCTGTCAATGCGACCCCGATTGCGTTTTAATTCCGTATTGATAAGTAGTTATTGAGTAAGTTCGATTAAATAATAACCAATTTGTTCCTAAATTAGTGATTTTTAGAAATGCACATTGTGTGATAAATACAAATTGTAGTTTAATAAATCTTGATTTGTTGACGCTAATTTTATTGTCTGTTTGTATTGTATCTATGTTGCTATGACAACACTTTTACCTCCGCCGGCGGAAAAGTGAAAAGTAAAGCTCCGGCGGAGGAAAAACGAAACTTCACGGCCGCCTACACAGTCGAGTAATGACGGATTTACTGACGTTTGAAGAAAAACAAAGTTTATACCACTCCACCTGCCACATTGGAAGACCTGCGAGGACGAATCATTAAGGTATGTCGCGAAATAACACCGCAAATGTTCCAGAACGTACGACAACGGTTTGAAGATAACCTGTATCACTGTATGGAGGTTGGTGGCCAACATTTCCAGCATTTACTTGATTAACACGGTAGGTTTTTATGTGCAATTAAATAGGTTTTTGAATAAACGTATTGTTGACATTTCAAAGCTCCATATTTTCTAAACGAGCGGACCGATTTTCAAAAGCAAAGCAGCAATGTATAGAGAATCAAACCTTTTTAATGAAGTATCCCATTCCTATTTAAAACATTTTGAAGGATGACGCCCCCGCTTAGGTGGTTGATGATTTTGCAATTGTTTTTGAGTCAAAGTTGTCCCCCTGACAAACAAACTTGACGTGTTTTTGCATTTTTTCGAAAGAAATTTCCCTGGCAGTTATGCCTTGCGGTACGTTTTCGGTGGGCTACCCTGTATATTATTGTATACTATGAATAAAATACACAATATACCAAGTAACATAGAAAGTTGGAACCAAGGACAGAAAAAAAGAAAAGTGATGGCAGACGAAATACAACAATTGATGGAAGAAAGAAGAAATCACCAAAGCAGAAACCCGCAGAGGTACAGAGAAACTAACAAGGACCTTTAGAGGAAGTATGCCTTAATTGACGATAACGATAAGGCAGTTATAGATAGCGAAAATCTCAAGGGACACTAAAAAGCCTACATAGAACAGCTATTGAAAAGCGCAGAACCGCGCCGCGCCGGCGCCGGTTCGAATTAACCAGAGATCTGGAGTGCTCTCCTAAAATATTGAAACAAGAAGTTGTAAAAGCAATAAAGAACAGCAAAATCGGAAAATCTCCAGGACCAGAACAAGGTCATATAGAAATAATAAAACTTCTAGAAGAAGAACACATTGATTCGCTGGTTCAGCTTTTTAACAAGATTTATTCCACCGGCACCGGTGTGATTCCTCGGGAACGGCTAAGGTCAGAATTCATTCCGATTTCGAAGAAAGCAAACGCAAAAAATGCGATTAATATAGGCTTGTAAGCTTAATGAGTCATCTCTTCAAACTGTTTCTTAAAATTATTCATTCAAGGATATTTATAAATTGCTAACAAGCTATCAGCCGGACACAGTTTGGATTTCGTGAGGAAATGGGAACTAGAGAGGCACTGTTTGGCTTGAACGTGTAGTTCAAAAATTTAGAGACCAGCAAAAGAAGGTATATACATATTTTATAGACTATGAGAACGTGTTCGACCAAGTAGATCATGTGGAACTCTTTGGAATATTGGAGTCAAGGGGTCTAGATAAAAACGATATTGCAATAAAAGACATAAATGATGGGATTAAGATCAACGGTATAACGCTTAACAACCTCATGTATGTATATGATACCGCGGTAATAGCGGTTAGTCCAGAAGCTCTGCAACTCTTCCTAAATAAACTCGCTGCTGCCAGAGATCGGTACGGCCTTAAAGTAAACACCATCATCACCATCATCATCAGCCATTTCTCGTCCACTGCTGGACATAGGCGTCCTCCAGGTGTTTCCACTATTTTCTGTCTTGCCCGGTGCTAATCCAGTTTCCCGCCATACGCTTAACGTCGTCCGTCCATATCGTGGGTGGTCTTCCTCTGCGTCTCTTGTCTCCTCTGGGTCTCCATTCCAGGATTCGTTTTGTCAATCGGTTGCCTTTAGTGCGAGCTACGTGTCCAATTCCATAAGTTCGATAATATCGGCAACTTTTGTTCTGTTTCTTATTGTTATGTTCGGAATTCTGTCTTTTTTAGTGATCCCCAGAATCGATCTTTCCATTGCTCTTTGCGCTATTTGAAGTTTATTTATTGATTTCTTCGTTAGGGTCAGAATTTCCGCCCCGTATGTCATTACTGGGAGCACGCATTGGTTGAACACTTTCCGTTTCAGACATATAGGCAGTTTCCCTTTAAAGGTTTTTCTCAGTTCGCCAAAAGCTGCCCATCCCAGCCAGGATTCGCGTCGAGTGACTTCACTTGTCTGGTTGTCTCTGCAGATTTGTATTTCGTCACCGAGATATTTACATTTGTTCGTTTGCTCTATTTTGTCTCCTTCGTCTGTCACCAGGTTTCCGCTGGTCACCAGGTTTGTCATAAACTGTGTTTTGTGGTAGTTAATATACAGTCCTACTTTTGTTGCCGCTTGCTTTAGGTCTTTCAGCATTTCTTGTGCGTCTCCTAGATTGTCATTTGTTATAACTATGTCGTCAGCGAAACGAAGGTGATGTAGGTGTTTGCCGTCTATATTTATGCCCTTATCCTGCCAGTTCAGTTGTTTGAATGTATGTTCCAGCACCGCAGTGAAGAGTTTGGGGGATATAGAATCACCTTTTCTTATTCCTCTTCCTATTCTGTATATTTTAGTTAGTGCGTGAAGTTTTACGCTTCCCGTGGCATTCTTGTATATATTTTGTAGAAGTTCCGTGTATCTGTAGTCTACTCGGCACTCGTTGAGTGCGTTTAGTATAGATGGTAATTCGACAGTGTCGAAGGCTTTTTTGAAGTCGATGAATATTAGGGCAAGCGGTTTATTGTATTCTATTGATTTCTGTATTAGGGTCTTTATTGTTTGTAGGTGGTCGTATGTGCCATAGCCCTTTCGAAAACCAGCTTGCTCCCGGGGCTGGTATGCTTCAAGTTTGATTTCTAGGCGCTTTGTCATTATTTTAATAAAGAGTTTGTACAAAGTAAACACCACTAAAACAAAAATACTTATAATATTAAAAACCTCAGAACCACCAATAATTATTAGTATATATGGGAAACGAATATAGGTGGTAGAAAATTTCAGATATTTGGGGACCTGGATTAGCAACAACTTATATCCAAAAGTAGAAATTAGATCTAGAATCGAGCAGGTAAGAGCTACGTTTAACCTGATGCGGTCGTTCCTGTGTAATTCCACTTTGAGTCTGAGTCTTAGATATCTGTTTGTGAAGTGTTATGTATACTCAGTTTTGTTGTATGAATGTGAAGCATGGACTCTGAAGGTTAGCACCATTATCAGAATAGAAGCCCTTGAGATGTGGATACTTCCTCAACTTATTAGAATACCTTGGGCAGCACATGTCACTAAACAAGAGGTGTTTAGGCGAGCGCAGTGCGAGAGAGAATTAGTGCACGTATCGAAAAAACGAAAGACAGCCTTCCTGGATCATATAATGCGTGGAAATTGATGCCAACTCTAAAAATTGATAATGCAAGGGAATTTGAGGGCAAACGGGGCATAGGTAGAAAGAAACATTCCTGGTTGAAAAACATCAGAGATTGGGTAGGCATGAGTGGTCACCCCTATTTCGAACTACCCAAGACGGTCAGAAGTTTGCCAAGATTGTTGCCAACCTTCAATGAATAATGAAGACGGCACTCTAAGAAGGAAATTATATGCTTAATTATTTACCAAAAATGCTTGGAAGGACAAATTAGTAGAAATTTATAATAAATGTTTAAGGGGTGGAGAAATGCCGAAACAAAAAATAATAAAAATCCGGATAATCCAAACAGTTATAGGGTAATCGCAATGAGCTCTTGTGTGAGTAAGTTGTTGAAAACTGTATTGAAAAAGAGAACTGAGTGACAATACGAAAATGATGGAAACTTCCAATTGGATTCGTAAAGGGAAAGGATACTTAGAGAACCTAGCAATATTAACAATGAACATATAGAAAACGTCTCAAAGAAAACTTCTCACAATCGCAGTATTTCTTGACATAGCAGCAGCCTATTCTCAGTTAAACTTATGCTCCTTCCTTTTAGTCCAAGAGAGGGCTGCAGTTTTCTGTAAGTAGATATATATAGCCGGTTGAGGGGCCACCGCCGCGGTGGAGGT